>SKCR01023954.1:0-49071 GCA_019454045.1 Zanthoxylum bungeanum | reverse complement strand
TCCTGAATCACAATCAACACGAGACTGGTTTGGGAAGGAATGTCCTGATTGTCATCCTTATCTTATATTTTACAATAATGAACTAAAATATTCATAATAAAAACCCGTGTAGGGGTTTTGCTTAATTTTAAAATATCAAGGGATTTCGCTTAGTTTTACCAAATATCTGAAGAGTTTTGATATTTTTCTCTAATTTAATACTTTCCCAGTAATATTCTAAGATATTAAATTACGATAATCTATTTTTCATCTTTGTAAATTTACTTATTTAACAATCCCACAATTCAATATATGAATGTCACGTCACTTAAAATGAAATATTTTGAGAGACTAATTATTTTTTAATAATCTAGTTGTTAGTTTCATGTGTGTTGGAAACGTCCATTAAAAAATAAGTTCAATTGAGTTGTAATGAGTTTTGAAGATCTCGGAGCAATTAGACAAGTATTTGGACAACATCAGATGGAGATATCAGAGCGACGTTCACTCTTTTGAAAATTCTAAAATATTTAGAGCTCCAATTAATATGATGTCAGTTTCATTGGAAATTAGACTCGAAGCAGATCGCGTACATATAAAGAACTCATAATTTGGTAAATGGACGAGAAAGTTACAAACTTTTTAAGTTGCAACTCAAAACCAATTCGCGACGTGCGTTCGAGTTGCGTTTGTCTGAGTGTTTGAACGCCCGGAGGCAGAAACTTTACGTTGAGGGGCGTTCGAATACCAGGGCGTAAGTGGGTTATTTTACATGCGCTTTTAAGATAAATTTGCAGTAGGAAACCCTTGTCTTTGCCTTACCTATATAAAAAATCTTAGAGCCACCTTCACAAGTGTCGGAAACACATTACTCTGAGACTAAAATCAAATTTTCAATTGGTACCAGAGCCTGACCTCGATCATTGACCCATTTAGCTATGGAAAGAAGTCAACTCCTGAATTGTCCCTTATTTTTTTATGGGACAAAGTACTTGTATTGGAAGGTTTGGATGAGAGTGTTCCTTAATTCCTTAGATGAAAGGGTCTGGATGTCAGTAGAGTACGAGTTGAAATCTCCCGTGGTTATGGTTGATGAGGTCTATTCCTCTAAAGATAAACAGACATGAACTAAGGAATAGTTTGATATTAGCAATATGAACAATAAGGCAATTAATGCCATTCATACTGCTGTTAGCTCCACTGAATTTATAAGAATTTTTATATGTGAGATGGTCAAGGATGCTTGAGACATCCTTCAGACTGTGTATGATGACACATTGACTGCTAAGAATAATAGACTCCAAGAGCTTGCCACTAGGTTTGAGGTCACCATGATGAAAGATGATAAGACCTTTGATGAGTTTTACGTTGAGATTAATGATATAGTTAACTCTAGTTTTAACCTAGGCGAGACTACTCCTATAAATTTGATAATTAGAAAATCCTTAGATCCCTACCTGATCAGTTTTTGCCAAAGATCATAGCCATCGAGGAAAGTAATGACTTAGATCATCTCAAACTAGAGGATATTGTAGGAAAATTGTAGCTGTATGAGACAAACTTCATGGATATAGAAAGCCCAAAACCATAGCGATGAAGATCGCAAAGGAAGTTTTAAGTGATGATAATGATAACACTCTCACGGACACAGATTTGGCCATATTTTCAAAAAGTTTTAAGAAATTTCTTAAGATGAAGAAGAGTGGTCATAGCAGTGATAGGGATATGAAAGACAAACCTAGAGAGAGTAGGCGTAGTATGAGGGAGTCTAGAGAGGATAAGGGTAGCAAACCCCATGCTATCTAATGCCATGAATGTGAAGGGTATGGGCATATTAGGTCTGAATTTCCCTCATACCTAAAGTCTAAAGGTAAGAAAGTCATGGCAGCCTCACTTAGTGATTTCTGAAGGTAGTTATACTTTTGATGATTCTCCTAGGGAGAAAAGAAATTTCATTGCTTTTACTGCTAGTGTGGTAGGTGAGAGAGGGGATAATTTTAGTGATAAAGACGCTGGATCAGAATTCTCTCACGATGACTCTATAGATGAGGATAGTCTTCAGGTAGCCTACATTGAACTGATTAATGAGAGTCTAGCTATCAAGAAAATGAATATTGAGGTCAATAAGAGGTTGAAAGAAGTAAATTTAGACAAGAATGAAGCTCCAGCTAAATTTGAGCAAAGCCTTTCGATTATTGATGACCTTGAGGAGAGAAATAAATGACTAGTTGATAGAGCCAAATTCTTAGAAGTAAAAATTGACAATGCTAGAACCCAGTTGTCTGCATTTTCTAGTGGGACTAGGAAACTAGATAGTATGTTAGGGATTAACGTTGAGTCAAATTTTGATAAGGCATCATCGTATATAGTTGTACCGATCCCTCCTAACTGTGACTTAGGTAAAAAACTTGTTGAGTGTAGTCATGTGATTCCCCATATTATTCCTCGTCATGTGTCCCAACCTCAATCTAGAGGTTTGGTGGGTAAACCTCGCTTTCATCCGAGGTTTGTGCATGTATTCCATCACTGTTGCAAGGTATGACACATTAGGCCTAAGTGCTTCATGTTGCACAAATAAAAGAAAAGGCCTAAAAGTGTTTCACCTAGAATTGATTCTTCAAATCTAGTTTTTCAAGTTTCTGCACTAGCTAAACAGACTCAACTAATTAGTGAGAAACGTGCACTGCTAACTAGGAGTTCTCAAGTAAAGGAGACTCATAAGAAAGTTTGGGTAAGGAAGCGAGATGACTTCCCATCATATTCTGAATGCCTTGACTCTAGTAGGCATGATGAGAGTGCACTTCGGTGTACTTCTTCTTAGTTGTTGCATTCATTTTTCCCCCATTACATGTGTATGTGCGTGTGTTTTATATTTTTGCTCACTTATTTTATGGACTTGGTGTGTCAAGAGATGAGACTTCTTTGGCTTTGTCTCGCTCATAAAATAAGGTCTTAAACCATGATTTGTTTGCACTTATTTTTCACGCAAGTGCTTGCTATGTTGTGGTGTTTATGTCATATGCATGCGAGTAGTATTTAGCATGACCTAAAGTGATACATATTATTTCATGTCATATATAGCTGAGTACTGAATATGTATCTTTGTACTTTCTTAGAGTGCTAGTTTGAGTCATTTTTTAATTATTTTTGAAACTCACTGTGTACTTGTGTGTGCTTCATGTCATTACATACCGTTTTTCTTTGTTGTATATTTCTGAGTTTTTACTTCTGTATGATGTTTTGCTAACTGAGTAAGGTTGTTAGTGAGGGGGAGTAAATTATGTTTGCATATTCTCTTGCATGTAATTTAAATTGGTTTATTGATGTGTTCCGTTTATCCATTGTCATTTCATGATAAAAATGGGGAGTAGTATATCCATTTTCTTTGATATTTCCTTTTTAGGGGGAGTATGATTAAGTTGGTAGTATGATATCTATATTTACATGCATGAGATTTTTATTTCATTTTTATCTGCTCTTTATATTCCTTGTGCTTTTCACGGTATATTATTGTTTGTGAATGTTTCAGGTGAGCATATTAGTGGCTGAGGTGGTATAGATTTCAAAACTACTTGTTTAGGTATTAGATCAAGTCATATTGTAATAAGCCACTATCTTGATGATTGGAAGTAGGCTATTTTCTTTTTGGGTGTTTTATTGTAGTCTTTGTATTAGGTAGTAGTTTTGTCACAGAATGCCAAAGGGAGAGATTGTTAGTTTCATGTTTGTTGGCAACTTCCATAGCAAAACAAGTTCAA
Organism: Zanthoxylum bungeanum; assembly: GCA_019454045.1. Lineage (NCBI taxonomy): Eukaryota > Viridiplantae > Streptophyta > Magnoliopsida > Sapindales > Rutaceae > Zanthoxylum > Zanthoxylum bungeanum. The sequence goes on along the minus strand of SKCR01023954.1, from coordinate 45,334 downwards.
TTGAGTTGTAATGAGTCTTGAAGATCTCGGAGCAATTGGACAAGTATTTGGATAACATCATATGGAGATATCAGAGTGATGTTCACTCATTTGGACATTCCAGAAGATTTATACCTCCAATTGATATGGGATCAGTTTTATTGGAAAGTACACTCAAAGACGATCGCGTACATATAAAGAACTCATGATTTGGCCAAGGGACGAGAAAAGTTACAATCATTTTAAATTTCACCTCAAAACCAGTTCGCAACGTGCGTTTGAGTTGCGTTCGTCTGAGCGTTCAAACGCCAGGAGGTAGAAACTTTGCGTTTGAGCGGCGTTCGAACACCCGTGCGTAAGTGGGTTATTTTGGACGCGTTTTTAAGCCAGATTTTCACTAGGAAACCCTTGCCTTTACCCTAGTTATGTAAACAAACTTAGAACCACATTCACAAGTGTTGAAAACGCATTACTCTGAGACTAAAATTGAATTTTCACTAGTTTTATAAACTTAGCCAATTTTAATTAAATATTTTATTGAAAGAAATTATTAACATAAAACTAAAGGACATTCAGGATTTTTAATTCAAATTCCTACATTCATGTGGCCATACCCAGAATTTTAATAAACCACTAAATTTGAGATTACAACTATTGGACTTGCACGAACACCACTAATTTTTTGTGTCTGTTGTGTATATGTGAAATCTCTTCACCATACCAAATTATATCCGACCTTTATGTGAAGTTCCTTCACTATGATAGACGACCCTTTTTCCCGAAGAGATTAATGAAATTAATGTTGGCGGGATGTGTTGTAATTTAATTAAACATATAAATTATATTTATGCAAATTCATAAATCATTTGTGGGGATAATATGTTGGTGTATTTGTGGTTTTACCGGATATCGCAACGGAATGTGAAAAATTGGATTTTTCAAATTTCAAAATTTTTTCTTAAGACTATTAAAATAAACTATTTATTTTAATATTGAATCCCAAATCAAATTTGGAAATGCCCAAATTTACCCATTGCCGAAAATTACCTAAAAATATAAACTTTTGCATTTTTCTCATTTTAGTCCAAAAGTGTCAATACACATTTAAATGTTTCCAAAACACTACCAAAATAATTAGTATACTTCTAATATACTCAATTTGATCCATAAAATGAAAAGCCTCAATTTTAGTATTAGGCATAAACCCTAAAAATTTAATTAATCAAATTACACCAAAATTGACTTTCAATCTAACTTTAAATTAATCTTTCCAACATTCTTAAAGTCCCACTACAACCAAAAACACTCAAGAACAATTCTAAGATTCTATAAAGTGGCATAAAAACTCTAGATTGACAATTTACATTTCCTTGAGAAAATTAAACTCTAATAACATTTATTAAGCTCAAAGATTCATCACACATGCATATTTTCTTCCAACAAGCATCCATCAAGCAAAACCCATATTCAAGAGAAGATAAAATCAAAAATACATCTCATGTATTCTAATAAAGCAAAGGGAAATAATTTCATAGTTAAAAGATTAAGAAACTTACCTTAAATTTCCAAAATCATTAAGCCAAAGCTTGATTTTTGGTCTCAACAATTTTTCTCTTTCCTAGGGTTCACTATTTTTGGTCTATTGTTTTCTTTTCTTTTTCAAGCAAATGAACAACCACACTTTTTAAACAAAAATGCCATTTTCAAGTGAGTAAATGGAGGGGGCAAATTGGGAAATTTGGTTTTAAAACTTTAAAACAAAATATCTATCTCCACTAATATCAACCAAATGCCACATGTACCTATTTAAAATATAACACATGCCATAAACAAAATGACATATACTTATGTATATATAAGAGTAAATTTAATTAATAAAATAATTAATTAACATTTGAATTAACTAATTCAATTAATTTAAATATATATAATGTATTGTTACATTACACTAAATGACAAAAATACATCCATTGGAAACATAGTCAAAAAATATTTAATAATTAATTAATGTGTTTCTAATCAAATTATGTATCTAAAGCATATACATTTTCATTTAGGAAATTACCGAATGCCCCCGCATTTGTAATTTTCATTTAACTGTTAAACGATTTCTGAATTATTCGCTATAAGTAGCCCTAGTGCTCTACGAGTATTTTCAATTATGTGAGACTCTCTAAATTGAAGTATATCCGTCACAGAATCTAATTCTGTGTCCATAATTCATTCACTCATAAATTATAACAACCACATATATTCTTGCTGAACCATACAAGTTGAGATCTTCGCATACATATAATCCTTTCATAATAAGTATCCGGATAAATACCAGAGACGGATATAATCATCAAATCTCATAAGGTATAATCTCATCGACGTATAGATTCACGATTTCTCAATAACACTCAAAACTCATTTCCGAGTGTACCATGGTCATGGATTTGATAAATCGCAATCTCATGAAGTGGACACTTAAATCCTGTATGCATGACTGACAGATCCTCTCATGATACATCACCGGATATCATGAGCATCAGTCCACACCCAATGAACATGAGGATATCTAACCTAAAAAGATCAAAGATGTGACTGCCATCAAAGTGCGGAGGATAACTCATATATCCATCGTGGTATCTCAAGTAATGTTACCACTGTGCTACACAACTCGAGAAGATTCCTATTGACGCAAGCGTACCATCTATTAGAAATTTTTCGTGAGTCGTTCAGTGCTCATCCGCTATGAACACCTACATGTATATATGATTCTCTCTAGATTTGTGGCTCACTGAGATAAACCACTGGAATCCAATATTTCGATATACAACACGTACCGGTCTCTTGGGTTTACTTACAGACCAAGAATGTAAACCTTGGCCAGGAACAATTCAAGAATGATACTATTATAATATTTCTCAATGTCAATTGTGACGCTTTTGTAATTACATTATAACTTAATCATTCATAGGTCTTGTACATATTTACCATTTATAAGATAATATATCGACGAAACTGTATATTTTATTTATAACAAAATATTATCCATACACGTATTTATAGGAAAATACATGAGAAATCGGTACGCCGAGTACCAACTCCAACATAATAATCATGCATTCAAACAACAAAACTGAGAGTTAGAAAAGCCTGAAAATCAAAAAACAAAACCAAGTCGAGTGTTCATTATTTCCTTAAAAACTTATTAACCCCGCCACGGTGCAATGCAGATATCTTGTGGCTAACATTCTCCCAGGATACTTGGTTACTTCTTGAATAAGAGACACTCATTTTGATCAAGAACACGAACTAGGAAAATAGTGGAAATTTTTTCTTTTATGTAGACACCTTAATGTCTCTAATATGCCTAAGACTTGTGAAAGAATTAAATGAATTAATAAAAATGAACCCAAGAACCCCTTTATATAGACATAGAGGGTTGCCTTGTAAAGGTACATTTATGTCAAAGTATACATTCATTTAAGGATTACAACCCTACAAGGAACCTTTTTAATTCAAAGGGTTGTATCTTTTCTTATTAAGAAACACATCCTTTCATTCCAAAGTGTTGTGTCATTTCTCATTAAAAGATTATAAAGTGTTGTGTCATTTCTCATTAAAAGATTATATTCTTTGATTCCTTATAAATATACACCTTATAAAAAATGTCATACAACTAAGATTGCCTTTGAAAACGCTAATGAGAGATAATTAAAACGGTGACTCCTTCATATGCATTGTGCCTAACCCTTGGGATTTTAGAGTTTGGACCAATAACAAAAATTTGTTTTTCTATGTTGTGCTTTGTAGACACTTTCTTGTCTTCAATTATGTGAAATATACATCATCCTATAAATAAGAATAGTCACTTTAGATGCTTGATTACTTGGTCAAAAAGTAATCATCTTTAATTCGAACTATTTTATTCTTGCCTTTCAAGGAGACAATACATGCCCAATCCTTAGAATAACTATGTAGATCACACTAAAACCAGCTAAAATCTATCTATTCTTTCCTTGAAAAACTCGCATGATGATAATACATGCCCAAACCTTAATTTGCCACCTGGAAATTCTTTGATACCATCATTATATGAGTGACGTGGTATCACCAATAAATAATTATATAACATGTAGGAATTGTGTAAAATAAAACTACCATTTAATTATTTTTTTACTATTTAACACGCATAACAATATGTGATTGGATTGTTACATGAATGAAGTAATTCACTCTAAGCTGTTGTATAACCACGCTATGCTTGTGAAGTAATATCCCTTATGTGCGTTATATGGTTCCCTAAAAACCTAGGTACTTAAACCCTAGTTACTAACAATCATGTTGACTATGTCATTGAGATAGGTAAACTCTAAAGCAGAGATAGGGGTGGCAAAACGAATAAACGAATTGAATTTGTATCGAATCAAAATGTGATGGATTCGTATTCGATTCATTTATTAAACGAATCATAATATCAGGATTCGTATTCGATTCGTTTATTAAACAAATCGAATACGAATATTCGTTTAGTCATGATATTATTTAATAATATAATTTACCGTAATTGATTTACATTAATTTTTCACAAATATATATATATATATGAAATATATATTTAATATATTTACTAAAAATATCTCACCAAATATCGACAATATTATTTTTCTACGGTAATTAACCATAATTTCTCGTATCTTAATTGAAAAATAACAATAACTAGTAAAATAAAATAATAAAACGAATTATAAACGAATCAATGAACTTAAATTCATATTCGATTCATTTAATAAACGAATCTAATCGAATTGACCAATTTATTAAACGAATCCATTTTTTCAAACCCGTATTAAAGCGAATAGAATCAAACAAATAAATGAATTCTGACTCAAATTACCACCCCTAAGCAGAGACAATCTCATTGAGTTCTTTGTACTTAAACATGTAAAGTCTAAAGCAGAGATCATGTTGCACTTTTTGTTAAAATTAAAATATAACTAAGTTAATTACATGAAAAAACTTATTACAATGATGACAATGTATTGCCATGGGATGCCAACAGTACAGTACCTGACAATTTAAAAAGAACAGCATTAATAATAATAATAAAAAAAATCAATGGATCATTATTTTTTGTATGCATCTCCCAAAAAAAATGGTATATATATATTGATAAATACAATTTAGTATTCTATTAGAAAATTTAAAATTATAGAAAATAATAAATAAATAAACTTTCACTTCCATAAAGATATTCTAAAATTTGACCTAATTAAGAATGAAGTGAGAAGAGTTCGACCAATTCTTATTCAAATTTGCAATTTGAATTAAAGTTAATAAGTGCATAAAAATAATATTAAGAATATTAAAAAAACAAATAATATTTAATCATAAAAAATAAAAAAAAAAAAAAAAAACTTTAAGATTAATTTAGTCAAGTCTTAAAAACCTACTCTACGTTAGATAGCCAAAGTACACTTCTGCAATTGACAGAACCCTGATAGAAGCCAAGAAAATCATGCTAACATACGAGCAAACAAGATGCGAGCCACCGGCTGGCCTCACGTGATGGACCATCATAAGCTATCAACCTATAATAATATATTGCTTGTAATGGGGTACCAAGACAGAAATTGAACAACACACCTTTTCAGATCCTTCTCAAAAAGTCTATCGATTTGTCAAGTGATTTGTGTCTGTCTATTCTTTGTTTGCTGAATTAGGGTTTTTCATGGCCCACGCTATATGGCTCACGAGTGTAGGGTCCATGGTGGGTGAGCCCTGGCCCCCTCTCTATATGACCTAGGGTTAGCCATGGGTCACAAACTTGAATTTTTTTCTTCCTTTCTAGAAAGGCAAGAGGGTCGATCCTAATTCTTTTTAACGTTTATCCCATCAAGTCGTCAAGTTTAGAATTGTTAGACGAATGTGTTATTTATCATTTTTTTTAGCATATATAATTAATCAAATTATTACTATCAAACATGCAATCAAACATGAACACAAAACTTGGAAAAACCAATAAATTATAGAAGATGAAAACTTGAGACCAAGTCGAGAAAATCTTTATCCTTAAGAACTTATTAGCACCGCCTCAGTGAACTTACAGATCTCTTAACTAACGTTTTCCCATAATACTTGGTTGCTTTCTTGATTAAGGGGCACTCTTTTTGATCAAGAACTTGAACTTGAAAATGGTGGAAACTCTCTCTAATTCTTGGACTCTCTAATATGTCTCTAAGACTTATGAAAATAACATTGGATGTAGAATTAATTGAATAATTAAAAAAAATGAGAACTCAAGGCTCTATTTATAGACATGGAAAGTTGTCATGGAAGAAGTACCATTAGGCTTAAGGATGCAATCCTTAACTTTTCAATGTACCCTTCCAACTCAAAGTAACTGCATGAGAGTAGGTAGTTTTCGCCTTAAACCTTTTCTAGTGAATAACTATCAGATTTACTTGGCAAACTAGTGACTCATAGTCTTGAATTGTTCTGTCATTAGTGTAAACCAATACAATAGCCATCGCACAGCTTCACTTCGACCATTTCTCATTCTACGGTTATGTTCAATTCGGCCATGTACATCGGTCCTAGCTTCGTCAAATACTGTAGAGAATCCGGCCATTAAAATTCCAAAGGAAGCGGCCTCACTTCTTACTTAAAATAGGTGATCTATTATGAAATATAATTTGTCTTTACCCCTACTAGGACTAGGGGTGTTCGCGGTGCGGTTCGTGGCGGTTTTTTCATTTTTTACTTCAAACCGCGCGGGTTGGCGGTTTGGGAAATTAGAAAACGAAATCGCAAATTTGATAAGGAAAACCGCGGCGGTTCGGGTTGACGGTTTAGCGGTTTGGGCGGTTCGGGTCGGCGGTTTGGATTATAAATTTCTTAAGAAAATTTTGTGTATTTTCACATTATAATTGAAGAAAAAATTACATAATTTTCATTTATTCATTACATATTGTTATATGACCATTAAATATCTTAATTTTCATAGTTAAAAAGAAGAAAAATATAAAATAATATTTAATTTGAACGCGGGTCGACGGTTTAGGCGGTTCGGGTCGCGGTTCGAGTCAAAATATGCGGTTTGGGCGGTTCGCGGTTTGACCTGGGTCAAAACCGCACACCGACCCGAAATTTGCGGTTCGATTCGGTGCGGTTCAAAATCATTTTTAATATTTTTTCAAACCGCACGGTTCGGTTCGGTGCGGTTCGCGGTTTGACCCGAAATTGTGTTCACCCTTTACTAGGACTCTTCTCCTAATATAATAATCATTAAAAGCCTTAACTTATCCTAACCTTGACAGATAGCACTCTGTGTCATTATAGGAATGGGAAAGAGTATAGAACTCTACAATGCTTGTTTTGAATTGCACAAAGCTCCAATTGTCCCTTTTGAACCTAGATCTTGAGATCTCCAGTTAGGTAGGTTGGGTTACCATAGTGATAATTCTTTATTTATAGGCTTCAAGCCCATTCACCTTGATGAATTTTCAACTTGCTCTCTAAGTAAACCTTTAGTAACTGGATTCGCTAGGTTTTCTTTCAACTTGACATAATCTATTGAAATTATGCCGCTTGAGAGTAGTTGTCTTATGATATTATGTCTTTAACGTATGTGTCAAGACTTACCATTATACATTGTATTTTGGGCTTTCCTGATAGTCGATTGACTATCGCAATGTATGCTTATAGCTGACACTGGTTTTGGCCAATTTGGAATATCCTCTAAGAAATTTCGAAGCCACTCTGCTGTTGGACAATTATGACCAATAGCATCACTATTTGTACAGATCATGGTGTTGTTGTACAAATTAACTATGTGACAAAGGAGATTGCACTCTTATCATTTGTGATTAGATCACCTAGATATATAAATGATAAGAGGTCCCTGTGATTTGTTCCTGGATTGAGAATGATATGAGACAGTATCAATCCACGAAGGATAAATCATTAAATATCCGTAGTCAGAGCATTATCGAGATTGGACATCGATAAATGCGTAAAAGACTAGTATTACACTTGTGCGCGTTGTGAGGGCACAACAACATAGTTCTCATATATTTGGGTATATGATACTCATGCAAGTGTAATAGGAGGTTGTGTTTTACCGATGGTATGGGAAACAGCTTCGCTCTGGATAGACCCCCTCGGAATTCCATTGGTAGTATGACTATGTGTCTATGGAAGTCCGAAATCAGGGTATGTGTATTTGGTCTTAACCTGAGACTTGCACCGCTAATACTTGCGACAATCAATATACTTTGGTTGCGGTCGTCCATGGCTTTAACAGGTTCTGTGTACGCCAATGCTGGGTATATTGAGAATCGTAGTGTGTTGGGTGTGATGTCAAGACGGAAGTGTCACTCCAGTCATATGGAGATGATGATCGCGTAGGGATACAGAACTGGTTCTCTAAATAGGTTGCAACCGTCGGGATAATATGAATTGGTCATGATTATCCGATATTAAAGAGACTAGTTGCTCGTAATCCGATATATGCTTCGTACGGGGCAGACACTGTACCAGCCCCAGGCCTCGCATGTGATCATCCGATACTGGACAGAAATACGCAATACTACGTATACTATGCCTAATATAAATCCTTTATTCCTGTAAGGATATTTCTGGAGAATTTGGTAGGCATGGTGTTTTGCTAGAAGCCAACCTTGTCTTGTAAATCGGTATAAACGTAGTACGAGGTACTTACGTGTTCGGATAGTCCGACGACCCAATTTACTGCCAACATATCCGGGGATCTCATGGGTCGCTTCCCAAAGATTCACCGATGACGTATGACTCGCACTTTTAATTAATCTGGGATTAATGAGATGAGAGAGAAAATTAATCTGGGATTAATTGCGGAGATATTTTATCTGGGATAAAATATCATTTAAAGAGAGATAACAATTAATTTGGAATTAATCGGCAAATTAATATATTCGATATATTAAACGAAATTGGATTTCGACGCGGAATTAAAATTAGATTTTAATTCGGGCGAATGAATTAATTTAGAATTAATTCGTTAGCGACGTGAATAGTGATTTCGCTAGGCATAATCATTTAATTGCGTCGCAACGGAAAATTCGTTAATTTAGAATTAGCGAACCCGAGCCCGGGATTATTTGCGAGCGCATTCGCATTTCGAATTCGAGTGCGGCACGCAAGTCAAATCAAGCGTCAAATCGCTAGTCGCATCAAGCGTCAAATCACTTGTCACTTTGAGTGATGTGACTTGACAACTTGTGATTGATGTGATTGAGTGATGTGTGTGGTTGGCATTTGTGGGCATTAATTGCTTGGACTTTTGGAACCAAAATTGTGTATTTGATTTTAGAAATCATTTGACCAATTTAACTTAACACATTTATCTCTCTCTCTCCTCCTTTCTCTTCATCTTTCTCACGCCCAAAGGGCTGTGTAATTTCTGGTTTCTGGTTTGCAAAAAGCGAAAATAATGGGAAGCAAAGTGTGGATTTTTGTGGCAAAAATCAAGAGAGCTAGCACTCCGAGAGACATGAGAAGGTGATAGGGAAGTCCACCCATGAGCCGGGAATCGTTCGACGAAGCTTGGAGCTTGGATTCTTGAGCAACAATGGCCGAAAATTTTAGTGAACTGTGACAGTGGACTGCCGAATGCAGTGAGCAGATTTTCAGTTTTTGTTGCCTCCCGCGTCGCTCAACCGATCGATGTGAGTATTCCGCGAATTTCTCGATTGTATTCACACATGTTCATGCTTGTTTATTGATCTTTGGGACCTTAGTAAACTCCAACAATGGTATCAGAGCAAGGAAAAGCATGAAATTGGTTTAGGGTTAAAATTTGGGTAAATTGATTTTGAGCATGTTTAAATGAAATTGGATGATTTTGTATGCTTAATTGATGTTGAATTGAAGATTGATTGGATCAATTTCAAGAAATTGTGATTGGATCATTTTTTCCCCAAATTGTTGTGTTGGCCGAATGGTTGAGCCCTAATTTGTCTTGGTGATTTTTGATTTTTGATCATTGGATGTGTTGGAAATCTTTCGGGAATATGATTTAATGTTGATTGTGGAATTAATTGGATTGAAACCGAATCGGACGTAAAATCCCCAAATTACCGAGAACAATAAGAGCATGATTGGGTTTGATTTTTGTTAAATTGTGTTGGACATGATTTAATGATGTTGAGCATGATTAATAAGGCTAAGTAATGTTTTAGAAATGTTAATTGGGTAATTAATTGTGTTATGCACTTTAGGTAATTAAATTGGGAATTTGGAATTTGGCAATTTAATTGAATTAGGCTAATTTTAGAAATTGGGCTTGAAATATTGTTATTGGGCTTATTGGGCTGGGTTGTACCAAGTTGGGTTTAGGCCAAATGGATTGGATCCAATTGGGCCCAAAACCGCCTCCATAAAGCCCAAATGCGACTAATGGACCTTTAATTATTTAATTGGGCCTAAATTGATTTCTGGGCTTATGGGGTAATTCCCGGATTGGACTTTGGTTATTGGGTTCGACCCGAGTTGACCAAAAGTCCACGCCTTAAGAAATTAATTAAAAGCTCATTGGACTTTAATTAAATTAATATTGGATATTAATCGGGCTTTGAGACCCGTAACGATTAAATTATGAATTTAAGTCGTAAAAGGTTTATTATTAAAGTGTAATATTTAATTTGGAATTAAATATTAAATATTGAATTAGAATTAAATACAAATTGAATTGGATTTAATTTTGTAGTTTAATTTAATTCAAGAATTCGTACTTTGAGTACTTATTCGCAAAACGAGTTTGACTCGAGCAAAATCAAATCGTTGTTTGAACACTGGATGATCACTAATTATCAGATTAATTAATTTGATTAGATTGATTGATAACATGCTTGTGTGAATACATGGTTGCGATGCATGAATAATGTATATCGGATGGATATTAGATGGGTGGGGCAATTTTAGAAATTGTTGTAATAAATTTGATTTATTAAATTGGACCTGCGTGTCCAGCCTTATTACCTCCTTATTCTTTGTATTCTCTTCTCACCTATTCCCCTCAATGTAAATGAGATTTCTTTAGAAGTGTAGTGTAATGGGTAGAAGCAAATACATGTGCTAGCGGGAGAGAGAAAGGGAGAGATTTGATCTAGGATCAATGTGTAAAGTATCCATCCGCATATCATTATTATTTTTTTCATATGCGCTTTATTATGTGTTTAGAATGCATGTTTAAGGGTGTATGATGATGAGACCTTAACAAAGATAATAAATTGGTTGCCAATTTGCACTCGAAAAACCCTCGCAAAATATTAAGCGTTTTTCCTTCCATTGAGTGATTCTCACTCAAGATCCGAGACTGGCATTGGCTTGTTGGCCAAAGTCAAGGCATTTGTCCGTCGATGATGTGTTTGAATCACGAGAGCTTTGTTCCATGTCAGTGTCTTGTCCAAGTTGTGGTTTGTTGGCCAAAGTCAAGACCACTTCTTGTCCATCGACATTGATTACGAAGCTTTCCATGGTCAATGGGTCGCGCTTAACTGGGATCACTAAGTTTGTTGTGTCAAAGCCAATGCTTAGTTGATTCAGAGGAAAAAGGTTAGGTAATACATTGGATGTATTGACATATATAATATATATGTTTCGGACTTGGATGTCCCCCTACCGGATCTAGGAATTGGATTGGATCCAATCGATCTTAGAGATCTACCTAGTTAATTATCATACAATTTGTTGGCCAAAGTCAATATTGTGTGATATTTAACAGGATCCTAGCCCACTAGGAAACACGGTTTCCCGAGTACTCGACAGAGGGTTAGAGGCTCGCCGAAAAATAGTGGGAGGCAAGAATTGAATTTGCAATATTCATTTAATCACTTGCCATACGCGCTCAAATCAAATAACATTCGTCATATAAATTAAATGTTAGTTGGACTAATATTTGAATTGTTGTTTTAACAAATAGTTTGACTATATTCAAACTATTCATTTATAGTTGATTTTATAATTGGATTATAGTAATCAATATAATTGATTTTAATCTATTAAATTATAGTTGATTAAATAGTTGGACTATTATAATCATTATAATAAATAGTACCTAAATCGTTGATTAAATAGTTGGACTATTAAAATCAAGATAAAATGAAAGATTGACATTTAAAACATAATCCTAGGGAAAATGTATTTAAATGGCTTAATTTTCAAATTAGGAATAATTTCAGGATGGTCCTGGAAAATAATAAGTTATTTTATTTGAGAAAATAACATATTAAGCCTAAGCCCGGAGTTAAGCAAATAGTAGAGCATAATCTTTGGAAGATTTATGTAATGATAACTTTAGTGCTTAATCCATTAAGCTTGTCGCAGTAGACTCCTTAATTTCTGAATCAGAACTAAGGATTAGATCCTTAAAGTATGATAAAGAAATTGAAGGATCTTCATAAATCTATATTTAGATTTTAGAAGTACTAAATTGCAATTGATAACTCTTGGGGAGTTAATGACTATTCTCAATGAGACAAAGTCAAAATTTGCAATAAGGCAAGTAGCGCAAGGCGCACCTTACTTCGATATTCTAGAAACCCGAGGCATGGCCAAAGGCTACTGGAATGTGAAAATGGGAAAGGCAAAATCATTATAATCTTCTGGGAAGATAAAGGACATATCCCAAAATGTCTGCCTAAATTGTGGCAAACGGGATCGCGGAAGAGTGACTGCCGTTTGGACAAAGCAGACATGAAGGAATTGAAAACGGGGCAAGGCTCTGACTTCAAATATGTTTGTCATAATAATGTTCACTACTAGTATTAAAATTGGATTTTAGATACTTAGTGTGGTACATAAAACATAAATATATACTGATGTTCAGAATCTGCTATGAGCAGGATACTGACTTCAGATTGAGATTTATCTGCGAATTGTAAACGGGACGAAAGTCGCTGTTTTAATCGTAGATACCTAAGTTTAGGAACTACCCTTCGGGTGTGTACCTAAAATTGGAAACTGTTATAATGTAACTAGTTTGACTAGAAACATTATCTATATATCAGTGTTTAACCCGCTGCGAGTGAACCTTTATATTCTAGAACACTAAAATGTTTCATTATATAAAGATGATATTGAGATATACACATTAGATGTGAATAACAGCATTTATATTTTGAATATAAATAAATCTCGAATATATAATATGACAAACAAATAGCTCAAACTGATTTGATCAGGAGAAATTAATTTGTGGCATTGTTGTCTGGGACACAATCAAACAAGAATCGTATATCCACACTTTTGAAGAGTGGGTACTCGGACTGATTTGATTCCAATCAAATAAAGTCTACGAATCAAGTTTATTGGGCAAAGTGCCTATAACACTATTTACTTGGTAAAAGTGTAAATGCCACTGATCGGTTAGCCCTAGTTCATAGTGAAGCAAGTGGGCCCATGTCTAGCTAGGCTAGAGGTGGATATGAATATTTCGTGACCTTTACGGATGTGGCATCGCGTTATGGTTATGTGTTTCTTTCGAAACACAAATCGGAAACTTTTAAGTTTCGACACGAAATAGACAAACAGATCGGCTATAGTATTAAACCGTCACGGTAAGACCGTAATGGAAAATACTTAAGCAATAAGTTTCTAATATACTTGGAAAAGTATAGTATTCTTTCAAGAAGGACTCCTCCCGGAACACGTCAAGTTGACGGTGTGTCCGAAATGACTAACCGAATTTTGTTGGACATAATAAGGTTAATCATGAGTCGCTCTGAGCTACCATTTCCTTCAACGGATAAGCTTTGACAGTGCATAACTTATTTAGAATAAGGTTCCATAATAATCTGTTTGACAGATATCATATTAGATATGAATAGGATAGAAACCAGGTTTCTCATTCCTGATGATATTTGGGTATGCTAGGCATATGTTTGGATGATACCAAACTAAAACCCAAATTGGATAAGTGCCAATTGTAGGTTATCCTAGGGATACATAAGAATAGTACTTATACATCTCACTAGAGAACAATTAGATTGTTGCTCACCATGCGGTTTTCCTAAGAGGAATACCGATATGCAGTGGTAAGTGGGAGGATAGTAAAACTCGATGAAAATCGGAGTAATACTATTCCTGGCACCAATTCCTAATGGAACACAAATAGTTCATCAAGGATGAAACTATACCATAATCTTCGAATACACAAGAACTACGTAAGTCGGAGAGAGTCAGAAAACAACCTAGGGTATGGGTTTCTGATCTCACCTCATAAAGATGTCTATCTTATTGAGGTATACCAACTGACTACGTATGAGGAAGTGATACAAGGTATCGACTCCCAATTATGACAAAGTGTCATGAGTCCAAAATGTATTCCATGTAAATCAATAAGTTTGGACACTAGTTGTTGTACCGTAAGGCATTGTGCCTATTGGTACTATATAAGTCTTCTAGGAAGACGTACATGGATGGCAACATACCAACGTACTAAGCTATGCTTGTAGCGGAAAGGTATCGTTATCAACATTGTGTTGATTACGATTCAACTTTTTTACCTGTGCCACAATAAATCCATTTGGATAATGCTTGCTAAAGTTGCGTGTTTCATTTATGAAATATGACAGCTTAACGGGAAAATCACTTTCCTGAAAAGGAAACCTTTTGGAGGATGTTTACAACATCATGTCGGTTTTGTCGTACCATAACTAGCAAACAAGGTTGCGGGTTATTCGATCCATGTTTGGATGGAAGCAAGCATTAGGTTCTTGGAATTAGCGTTTTGATGTAATCATAATGGAGTATGATTTAATTCAAAACGAAAAGATTCTTGTGTATATAAGGAGGTTAGTGGGAGCGCACTGACAATAAATGTCCTATAAATAATGATAATATGTCATTTCCTGGAAATGATATTCCCATAATAATAATCGGTGAAAGCTTGGCTTTCGAGAAAACTCTCCGTGAAATTGTACATTAAAAATGTACGCAACCTGGTGTCTCATACGCTTTGAGCATATGGATTCACAAACAGGACAATCCGAGTGATAGTCACTGGATTGATATTAAGAACATCCGTTAGTATCTTAGAGAACTAAGGATGCTATCTTAAACTCTGGAGAATGAGAACTTGAAGTGACTGGGATCACTGTAGCAAGTTTCCTAACCGATAAAACGACTATAAGTCACAAACGGTACTACAAAGTTTGAATAACGGTACAGTGAGCTGGAAATCTTCCAAGCAAGATACTGTTACCGAATAAACAACAAATGCGGGTTATTGCTGCAGCTGAGGCGGCAATAGAAGCCTTATAGGTCGATAATAAATATAATTAGATTAGATATAGTTCTGTTAGCAGCTGAGCTAGGCGTCAGCACAGGCTAAAGAATTAATGGTCCCATCAACGATCCAGATATAAACTTCGATATTCATCTGATTCGTTCGGATCATACATCGTGGCAATGTGATGATCGTATAAATCGCATCAGACGATAATCATGCAAATCCGCTGACGAAAGCGTTTTCTCAACAGTTTGAGCCAACCGTACATAGTTCGGGTGTAAGACACTAGAGTGACTGGCTATAGGCTAAGTGGGAGATTGTTGGACAATTATGACACATAGCGTCACTATTTATACAGATCATGGTGTTGTTGTACAAATTAACTATGTGACAAATGAGATTGCACTCTTATCATTTGTGATTAGATCACCTAGATATATAAATGATAAGAGGTCCCTGTGATTTGTTCCTGGATTGAGAATGATATGAGACAATATCAATCCACGAAGGATAAATCATTAAATATCCCTAGTCAGGTCATTATTGAGATTGGACATCGATAAATGCGTAAAAGACTAGTATTACACTTGTGCGCGTTGTGAGGGCACAACGACATAGTTCTCATATATTTGGGTATAAGATACTCATGCAAATGTAATATGAGGTTGTGTTTTACCGATAGTACGGGAAACAGCTTCGCACTGGATAGACCCCCTCGGAATTAAATTGGTAGTATGACAATGTGTCTATGGAAGTCCGAAATCAGGGTAGGTGTATTTGGTCTTAACCTGAGACTTGCACCGCTAATATTTACGAAAATCAATATACTTTGGTTGCGGTCGTCCAGGGCTTTAACAGGTTCTGTGTACGCCAATGTTGGGTATATTGAGAATCGTAGTGTGTTGGGTGTGATGTCAAGACGGAAGTGTCACTCCAGTCATATGGAGATGATGATCACGTAGGGATACATAACTGGTTCTCTAAAAAGGTTGCAACCGTCGGGATAATATGACTTGGTCATGATTATCCGATATTAAAGAGACTAGTTGCTCGTAATCCGATATATGCTTCGTATGGGGCAGACACTGTACCAGCCTCAGGCCTCGCATGTGATCATCCGATATTGGACAGAAATACGCAATACTACGTATGCTATGCCTGATATAGATCCTTTATTCATGTAAGGATATTTCTGGAGAATTGGGTAGGCATGGTGCTTTACTAGAAGCCAACCTTGTCTTGTAAATTGGTATAAACGTAGTACGAGGTACTTACGTGTTCGGATAGTCCTACGACCCAATTTACTGCCAACATATCCGGGGATCTCATGGGTCGCTTCCCAAAGATTCACCGATGACGTATGACTCGCACTTTTAATTAATCTGGGATTAATGAGATGAGAGAGAAAATTAATCTGGGATTAATTGCGGAGATATTTTATCTGGGATAAATTATCATTTAAAGGGAGATAACGATTAATTTGGAATTAATCGGCAAATTAATATATTCGATATATTAAACAAAATTGGAATTCGACGCGGAATTAAAATTAGATTTTAATTCGGGCGAACGAACTAATTTAGAATTAATTCGTTAGCGATGTGAATAGTGACTTCGCTAGGCGTAATCATTTAATTACGTCGCAACGGAAAATTTGTTAATTTAGAATTAGCGAACCCGAGCCCGGGATTATTTGTGAGCGCATTCGCATTTCGAATTTTAGTGCGGCATGCAAGTCAAATCGCTAGTCGCATCAAGCGTCAAATCACTTGTCACTTTGAGTGATGTGACTTGACAACTTGTGATTGATGTGATTGAGTGATGTGTGTGGTTGGCATTTGTGGGCATTAATTTCTTGGACTTTTGGAACCAAAATTGTGTATTTGATTTTAGAAATTATTTGACCAATTTAACTTAACACATTTATCTCTCACTCTCCTCCTTTCTCTTCATCTTTCTCACGCCCAAAGGGTTGTGTAATTTCTGGTTTCTGGTTTGCAAAAAGCGAAAATAATGGGAAGCAAAGTGTGGATTTTTGTGGCAAAAATCAAGAGAGCTAGCACTCTGAGAGACATGCGAAGGTGATAGGGAAGTCCACCCATGAGCCGGGAATCGTTCGACGAAGCTTGGAGCTTGGATTCTTGAGCAACAATGGCCGAAAATTTCAATGAATTGTGACAGTGGACTGCCGAATGCAGTGAGCAGATTTTCAATTTTTGTTGCCTCCCGCGTCGCTCAACCGATCGATGTGAGTATTCCGCGACTTTCTCGATTGTATTCACACATGTTCATGCTTGTTTATTGATCCTTGGGACCTTAGTAAACTCCAACATCTCACTCTTCCGCTGCTTTGTCTAATGCTATGAACTCATACTCCATAGTAGACCAGGCAATAATGTTTGCCTCGAGGATTTCCATGACACAACTACACCACCAAGTGTGAAAATAAATCCACTCGTGGATTTTGAATCTACTGTATTAGATATCCAGCTAGCATTCTTTGTACCTCCATAGGATAGCATGATATCGCGTATAATGCATACTATATTTTGAAGTTTCTCTTATATACCTCAAAACTCTTATTATGGCTTTCAAATGGTTATGTCATGAATTACTTGTATATCTACTAAGCGTGTCTGCAGCTTGAGCGATATCAGGTCGTGTGCAATTTGTGAGATACATCAGACTCCCGATGATTCTTGAATATTCTAATTGTGATACGCTCAAACCTATATTCCTTAACAAATGAATTGTTAGGTCCACATGAGTTCTAGCTACTTTTATATCTCCTATGTTATATTTCTCAAGCATTTTCTCAACATAATGAGCCTGAGATAATATGTATCATTATGATGTTCAGGAAATTTTAATTTCTAGGATCACATCAGGTACTCATAAATCTTTCATGTCAAATTTGTTGGTCAATACTTTCTTAGTAGACTAAATCATCTCATGGTTGCTATAAATTATCAGCATATCATCAACGTAGAGACATACAATGATATAATTTTTTTGAGATGATTTAGTGTATACGTACTTATCACACTCATTGATTTTGAATCCATTTTACAACATTTATTTCTCAAATTTCTAATGCCACTGTTTAGGTTCTTTTTTTAGTCCGTTTAAGGATTTTACAACTTTACACACGTTGTGTTCTTGTCCAGAGGCATTAAAACTTTTTGGTTGTTCCATGTAAATCTCTTCATCCAATTCACCATTTAAGAATGACATCTTTACGTCCATTTGATATATTTCAAGACCAAATATAGTTGCTATGGCTATAAGCATTCTTATTGAAGTGAGACAGGTCAGTGGTGAATAACTGGTGAATAAGTATCAAAGTAATCAAGGCCTTCTTTTTGTCTATAATCTTTTATGACAAGTCTTTCTTTCTTTGTACTTATCTATTGATCCATCTGGCTTCATCTTCCATTTGAAAATCCATTTGTAGCCTAATGGCTTACAACCTGGAAAAAGATCAACCAACTCCCAAGTATGGTTTTGAAGGATAGAATCAATCTCAGTATTGATAGCCTATTTCCATAAAGGTGCCTCCGAAGAAGATATTACATCTTTATAACTTTAAGGCTTATTTTGTAACAGGTATGTTAGAAAATCAGGTCTAAATGACTTTATGCTCTTGCTTTTTTGCTACGTCTAGGTTCATTTTCCTCAAAATTTTCATGTTGATCTAATTATTGGTTAACTTGATCACTACTTGTAGCAGTATCAATGGTTTTTTTGAGAGACTCAATTCTTTGTTTTTCCTTAAAAGGAAATGTCTCTTCAAAGAATGCCGTATTCTTTGACTCAATTATCATATTTGGATTAATGTTAGGAATTTCATATTTATGTATCAAGAATCGATCGCGCTACTTTTTTAAGCATATCTAATAAATATACAGTCAACAATTTTTGGTTTTATGCTCACATTCTTAGGTTTAGGAACCATCCTTTTGGTGAGACACCCATATACTTTCATATATTTATATAAAGCTGTGCGGCCTTTCCATAATTCATAACTTGTTCAGAACGTAGTTAACGGTAAGCTAGGCTTCCCCAATAAGTTCTGGGGTAAACCAGAGCTTGTCAACATGGCATTCATCATTTCCTTCAATGTTCGGGTTTTGTGTTCCCCAATTCCATTTTGTTGAGGCAAATAAGGTGTAACATCCTCAATCCGAAGATGTTACCGACATGGAATAAGGCGTCTTATCCCCCTGAGCATCTGACTCTCTGACAACTGCTAATCTTATATCATATATAAACTCATGCTTGGGACCATTGCCTATCTCATCACTCTAGATGCATATCACTTTTAATACTAAGTACTCAATTTTATTACACATTACAACCCTGATAATGGCCACTTATAATGCATTATATATGTAATATTTACTATATAACATGTATGATTCATGACTTTTCCTGCCTCTAACTGAACTAAACTCTGTCTCTGACTTGAACTGGTGGACCAACTCCCTAGTGATTGCTATCAGTATCCATCATTCCAAGCTTGTCTTCCGGGTAAACCTACAAAATAAAGAAACTGGGAGTGGGGGGTTAGATCGTTTGAACGATCTAAGTGAGTGGACAGTTAGAATAGAAACTAAAATGCTTTTTGAAAACTCCATGGTTCGAAAACCATATTTATCTCAAATCATCTCTTTTAAAATCTATTTCCTTATCTAGAATTAACTTTCTTTTTGGAAATCTTTTCTGAAAAACTACTTCTGATCTGTAATTTCTAAAACTCACATAAAACAGTTTCTTATGAAAAACTCTTTCTTGAAATCATCTTTTCTTTAACTCTGTATCTGAAAATCTGGTTTTGAAAAATCTTTATCTGAAAGTTTGCTGAAAACCTGACGCATAGGGGCGTTACGTATCGTCGTCCCCCCATACGCCTAACTAGAGCCAGGTGTGTAAATCCATGACATTAGGGTGTTACATATCACCGTCCCCCAAAGCATTCCACTACCTATCTTTGAAAGTAGAGTCTAAGGGCGTTACATATCACCGTTCTTCTAGCCCTGAAATCTGGTGGTCTTGGGGCGTTACGTATCGCCATCCCCCAAGCCATAAATCTAGAGCTGGAGCTACGGATCTATGCTACCCTCTAGACTCTGAATCTAGGATCTATGGGCATTTGTCATCCCTAATTCAGAACTGCGTGTTCACACGATATCTGAGTCCATCAATTCCATATCTGAATCAAGTTACATACTGAAGTGGGTTTTTCCCCCACGCCTCGAAATCACAAAACCATCAATTTTACTAAATCCTTTCTCAAATCATTTTTATCAAAATATATCTTCAACACACCTATTCCTTAAGGTAGCATTTCTTCTCATGGTGGTCCTAATACTCGCCCATGGGTAGCTTCACGCTTATCGGTTATAGGTGGTTTAATTTATTTCTTTAGAGACTTTCTCTTTTTATTTTTAACTATACCATATATCATAACACTAGCAAATCAAGATAGATATCTAAGCAAACGGTCAATCATCGACATGCAATTTCTTCAACTGATCACTTTGCCAACTACCTAGGTTCTTACTACTAAAATCCTATAGTTAGGTGCTTACGAGTCTAACCTAGATCAACTATTCAAGGCATCAGGTAAAAATAAATTAAAGAACTTATCATTTCTAATATTTCACCATAAAGAAAACAATATCATCATTGGACTTATGATTTACTATTAAAAACTAAAAACAGACAAAACAATTCAATTTTTTTTTATTTAAACAAGAATGACACATCCACAACCAGGCAAAACACATGATAACACCACCCCAACCGAAATTAAACATTGTCCTCAATGTAACAACAGTAAAGACAAAAGAAAATGAAGGAGTTCACCTGACTAGAGAGTTCGTGAACCTGGATGAAGTATTGTGTTATCCTGCAAAAGAAACAAGAAACGAAACAAAACAAAAAGGAGGAAAGAAGAAAAAGTAAAAATAATTAAATAAGAAATAAAAAGAAATATATACAACAATGGGGGAAATGAAGATCAATCCTCATAAGTTGGGTCAGCAAGAGAGGCAACTCTGCTACATGAATCCTATTGTCCATGAACGGTTTTAATCTCTGTCATTTAACTTTGAACACTCTGCCATCCGTGGGATCTTCCACTTCGACAGCTCCATGGGGGAAACTGTTAGTGTCATACACATGCCCAAGATCTCTAAACAATGATTTGTGTGTGAATAATCAAGACAAGTTGCGGAAAAACTTACATTGATCGGTTGAGAATTTCAAAAATTTCTACTTTGGATGATGAAGCTCCAAGCTTTAAGAAGAGTTCCAAACCCTTGGGTGAGTTTCCCTATCAACTTGTTTGACTCCCAAAGTGCTAGCTTTAACAAATTGTGAAGCAAAATTTTTCTCCAAGAAGAAAGAGGCTCACGATTTTGGAGAGAAAAAGAGAGAAGATGAATAGTGTTTGTGTTTTCCAAAAACTTGATACAAAAGTTAAGTGGTTGTGTTGGTTATGCAACATTTAAGTAAGCCAACCACCTCCATCAATGAGTGACATGTAATGTAATTTAATGGGTCCCACCCAATTTTAAATCCAAATTTAAGTTGGCTCACACAACTAGACTTTCGGCCCAGGTTCGTTTAATCCGATTAAACGAATTTTCCGTCCTTAAATAATTAAATCCAATTTAATTAAATAAATATGCCTATCAAAATTATTACGATAGTCTCTTACGAATTAATTCCAAATCAATTCGTTCGCCCAAATTAAAATCTAATTTTAATTTCGTATTGAAATCCGATTTCAATTAATATATCTGATATATTATATTATTTTAGCCCAAATAAATAAATTAAATAGAAAAATCCAATTTAACTATTAAATTTATTTAATCGATTAATTCCAAATTAGTCGCGTTTTCTCATCTTGACGAATTTAATCCCAGATAAATTATTGCCGCAATTAATCCCAGATTAAATTTCTCTCTCATAATTAATCATAGATTAATTTTATTCGAGTCAAATGTCATTGGTGAATCTTTGGGAAGCGACCCAAGGGATTCCTGGATATGTTGGCAGTAAAGATTAAATTAGCTTTTACCGCACATCGGATTCTTAATTAATTTTGTTGTCTTTGGAGCACTATATTAACCCAAAGAATTCTTCACAAATTTGCTACACCAAAACCTTTCATATCTTGGGTTTATATAAGTGAGCAACTCTAAAGTTTAAGAGTAAGCCACTGATTTTCAGGATCCTTAAGTCTAATTGACTAGAGGAACCTCGAGTTAAAAGTTTTGAGGTATTTGCCTAGGCTAGCACCAAGGGCAAAATACATGTGCACTCAAGGCGTAGTCTTGCCGTTGAGTTTTGGCTTTGGTGTGTGCATCTTTGGAGACCACACACTTGGGTGGCTCTTTGGAACGTGGAAGAGCTTGCTGAGTTCGAGAAAAGCTTGTAGATTGGAGGGAGGACTGGAGGAGTCTTCGGTTCAAGTAAGTCTTTTTCTTTCTTTATTTTAATTAGAGTTCTTATGATAGTTAGCATGTTTAGGTTTATGTTCTTTGCATGTTTTATGAGTTTTATGCTTAGAATATATAGTAACATGCCTAGACTTGTAGAATAATAAAAAAAAATGGGTCTTGGGCAAAGGGAAAGCGGCATAATAATTTTGATTTTCCGCTGCGCACTCGCGGCCGCTTCCCAACAATTTGAGCACTATTTAAGGTCCTACTAGCATAATACACAACAAAAGGCTCCCTTCTCTTCTTTATCCTAAAATTGCTCCAATAAAACTCTCTGCATAATGACTTTCCTCAAACTCTCTGCACAGTGATGAAAATAAGACATAAATAAGGAAATTATTCTTCAAACCCAAGCCCAACATTTTTTTAAGGTGGCCCAATAATCCTAAATATCCCTAAAACCCCCTAGACTTCTCTAGAAAAGACTAAACAAAGCAAGAAGAAGAAAATGAGTTAATAACCCCAAGTATTTAAAGGCAACTATTCTTGCATTCTCAAAAGATTTGAAGAAAATAAGAAAACGTGAAGAGAGAGAGAGGAGAAAGGAAGAAGAAGAATGAAAAAGAGAGAGATTTACAAGAAATTGGAAAGAGAGTAGAGAGAATCCAACCCAAATCAAGCCTATGAAGATAAAAAGGGAGTTTGGAGGCTCAAATTGTGAAGGAAGAATGTTATTCAAGGTAAGGATAATCTTGACCCAAATTGTGATAAATTGAGTTTTGATATTTTGATAATTGTAGTATGTTGTTGGCTTTAATGTGATGATGATTGAATAATTTTTAAGAAATGGGTGACTGTGAGAAACCCCAACTTGATTAAATTATTGGGTATGAAACTAAGTGGAGTCTATAGAATGGATATGAGATGATGTAGATGATGATATTGATGATATTTTGGATACTTACTGTTGTTATTTCTTGTGTAATATTGACAATGTTGAGAATGAAGATGAATGTTGAAGTTGGGTCCCGAATTCAGGTTAGCGTCGCGAAGCGCGACCCCCGGCATCGTGACGCATACTGGGAATTTTTCCATAGATTCATCTATGAACGTCGCGATGGCCAGGGATTTGCCTCGTGACGTGCAGAACAGAGGATGCTCACTGGAATGTCAGCATGTGTGAGCGTCGCGACGCGTGACCAGAATTTTCTCTAAATCAGTTTTAGTTCAATTCAGTTTCACTCTAGCGTGTTAGAGGCCACCCTAAGGATCTCGTATCAGCTCGTATACACACATTATATCATAATATAAGTATGATATGCCTTGAGATGATAACAAGTGCTTGAATGGATAAACTTAGTTTAATTTCGGAATATGTTCCTCAGCCCACTTTCTAATAAAAGTTATCAATTATATATCATCACATGAATCGCAATTTCCTTCAGCAAGTGAGTAATGCCAGCCAAATTCCAAATCAGTGAGTCGACATTTTTCCCTTAAGTTTATTTTCATTATGTTATTTTTCATATCAGACTTACTTTTTCGTATTTAAGGCATTAGCCAATTTCACTTTCAGTTATATTTTGATTAAGCAGGTTTTGAGAAATGGTTTAGAAAATAGATGTTTTCAAATCATGCTTTTATATTTTCGAGGCAAGGGGGAAAACCCACCTCAGTATGTAACTTGACTCAGATATGGAATTGATGAATAGAACATGTGCAGATGTAAATGACTGGGGGACGGCGATACGTAACACCCCCAGATGCTAGTACATGATTAGGGATGATAGATGCCCCTAGATCCTAGTTTAGGGTCAGGCAAT
The DNA here is from genome assembly GCA_019454045.1 of Zanthoxylum bungeanum. Taxonomy (NCBI): domain Eukaryota; kingdom Viridiplantae; phylum Streptophyta; class Magnoliopsida; order Sapindales; family Rutaceae; genus Zanthoxylum; species Zanthoxylum bungeanum. Next base: position 20,819 of record SKCR01023954.1, on the reverse strand, counting down.
AGCATAGATCCACACCCCTGGCTTTAGTTCAGTGGCTTAGGAAATTACCATACGTAATGCCCCAAGACCACTAGTTAGGCGTATAGGGGGACGGTGATACGTAATACCCCCATACATCAGGTTTTTCAAAGACAGATTTCAGTGACAGATTTTCATAGAAAAGGTTTTCAGAGATGCACTTTTCAGAAATGAAAGCTTTATAAAAGAATTTTAGGACGAAAATTTAGTTTCACATAAAAGACTCAAAGTTTGCAGACAAAAAAGCTTTTTCATAAAATTTTTACAGGAAAAGTTGTTTTTGAGATAAGAAAAGAGTTTTCAGAAAAAGATGGTTTTCTGGTGACAGTTTCGATTTTAGAACCAAAAGATTTTATAAAAGCACATCAGTTTTTGTTTTAATTGTCCACTCACTTAAACCATTCAAACGATCTAACCCCCCCTCCCACTCTCAGTTTCTTTATTTTACAGGTTTACTCGGAGGACGAGCTCGGAAGGATGAATACTGATGGCAGTCACTAGGGTGTTCAAACCACCAAGTCAAGTCAGAAATATAGTTCAGTTAAGTCAAGTAAAAATCTAGTTTCAGATTATTGTATAATAAAGTTGTGTATCAATACTCATGTATAGAATTGTAAGATAAGTGATGTTGAGTTTAAGTTGTGTGTGTAATATTTTATTTTCTTTTCTATGTTAAGATTTTAGGCATTGGTCCCATACATAATATTATATTTGAAAAGAGTACTAGTGTTATTCATAGTAAGAAAGTCAGAGGCTCAGGGGATTAGTACGGCCTATTCCCTGCAGGTAGCATCTCCGGATTGGGGATATTACATATGTAGTTCTGATTAAATCTCTCGAGATTTCTTTAGTTAGTGGGATTGCAAGATTAATAGAAGATCTCACATATGTCACGGTAACTACATCATCTGAAAATAATTATTCTACATACTCATGTCTCAAGCTTATATGTCTAGATTTTTCATTGTAGATCTTACTCAATGCTCTAGACATAGTGCTTCACTATCATAGTATAAAGAAAAAAGCGGCATCGGTTGTGGCCATAACTTTATATCTAGTAATAAATTTCTCAGCCACTCTATTTTTTTGCCTACTATTGCCCAAACAACAAACTCCGACTTTATAGTAGAGTGAGTTATGCATGTTTGTTTCTTGGAAGTCCAAGATACAGCTCCTTCATCCAATGTAAATATCAATCCTGAAGCTGAGTTATTATCACTTGCACTAGTAATCCAACTAGCATCACATTATCCTTCTAAGACGGTTAGAAACTTATCATAGAATAATCTCAATGCTTGTGTTCTTTTAAGGTATCCAAGATCCCTAGCAATAGCCTTCCAGTGTTCAACACTTGGGATGTTCGTATATCTTGAGAGTTTACATACTGCAAATGAAACATCTGGTCAAGTGCAATATATAGCATACATCAAGCTTCCTATTAAACTAGCATATTCCAATTGAGCTACTGCTCTTCATGAATTTTCACTTAACTTAAAATAAATATCATACAGAGTATTTGCTTCTTTTATAACTAAGTGATTAAATTTGCTAATCGTTTTTTCAATATAATGTGATTGACACAAAGTAAATCCCCACTATATTTATTAACTTTGATACCCAAAATAGTATATACCCGATTTAGATCTTTCATCTTAAACATTAAGGAAAAATAATTCTTAGTTATATCAATTCCTATCATATTTATACTTATGAAAAACATGTCATTGACATATAAACACAGTATGAGTGAAATAACAATACAAACAATCACCATCTAAACTATATTACTGTTTAAATTAAAAAATTAATCACCCTTCAAGACCTGACAGTTTCGGCCCACACGCCACAATTTCCAAGCTTGTGTATTTCCAGCAATAGAAGAGGTGAACCATGTCATTAGGCCATGAAAGGCATGGACAGTCATTTTAACAAGTAAACCAAGAAAAATGCATCAAATAAAACTTAGGGTTTATGTGGGTTTCGAATTTAGATGATGGAAAATGCCTCATAAAAACTTCAAAAATGGCGTAAATAAGATTAAGGACTTGCTTGTCTTGTTGATGGCTTGAAGAAGAAAGAAATCCCCTTTGTTAATCTTGGCGTGAATAGAGAAACAGTTTGAGAGAGAAAAATGTAGAAGAAACATGAAAATGGTTGATGATGAAGACAAAATTAGAGGTTGATTTAAATAAGTGGGGATAGAGTCTTTTGTTAAAATACTGATTTAATTAAAGCACATAATAAAGAATTAGGCATTGTTCACGAAACAATACAGTATATGCTGGAAAACTCGTGGTTTTAACTAAAATTTGGAAAAATGTTCACCATACAAGTTGTAGATCTTTGTCTAGGCTTTCCGATTATATAAATTTCACCGAACTCAGATATCGGTAACCAAGTTATGGCTTAAATACCGAAGGCTGTCCAAAAGAGACTGAAAATGAAATGCGTGCTATAATCGTAAAATTTTCGTCAGACTTCCAGAAACCGTTTTCACGATCACGAACGCACTCTGCATGAATTTATGTTAAATAATATATCACACATGTAGAAAATTATCGTCGGTATCATACCGCGGTAACAAGGTGTTATATTCCCCCAAATAGGATTCGCCCCTGAATCCTATCTAAGGTTAAAATCTTTGCCTCGACCTGAAATCACATGAAGTTCATTTGCTTCCGAGGTACTCTTGGATTTCTCATGCTATTTCATGACCATGAAATGCTGCTCACTGATTTTCACAGGTCAAAACTCTCAGTTTCTAAAACTGACTTGCCCTGCTACAATAACTAGGAAAAGAGTCGTGACAAGATATATTTGACATATCCTTATACTTAGAACACTACAAGAAAAAATGCCTTTACTGACACTAAGGTTAGTGACACTAGGCTAAAAGTGTCAGAAACGACGTGTAAATGGGCCTATTTCCGTGTTTTTCACTTAAATATCAATAATACTGACACTATGGTATCAGCGATTTTAGTGTCAGTAATTACTATTACAATAGTATCAGTAAGAAATAAAAAAAAAAAAAAAAAAACGCGTAGTCGTCTGGAGTCGAACCAACACCTCGCGGAAGTGACGTTTTTCGCATATATTACTGACACTAGAGTATCAGTAAATTTAGTGTCAGTAATTAATGATACCTTAGTATCAGTAAAAAAATTAAAAAAAAAAATTATTTCCTTAAGTCTGCTGGGACTCGAAATTGTAACCATTGATATAAATTTTTTTTTTATTGTAAGGCTTTACCACTGGGCCAAATCGTGACTTTTGTTCCTTAAACCGCGGTTTATAAAAATATATATGTATATGCACCTTAATCTGTAGTGTGTGTGTGTGAAGGAACACGCGAGTATTGTTATAATAGTGTTTATGGTGATGGCCGCCGGGTACCTAACACACTGCCATCTGTCCCCTTGCACGCTTTCGCGTCACTCCCAGAACCACGCCACGTGTCCCCACAAAATCCCGTTCCTAATAAAGTCCCATTCCTCGTTCCATTTCTTCGATCCCCGCTACCGAAGAAAGGAATCAAAACACTGAAACAGATCTAGGTTTTTTGCCTTGCAAAATCAAAATCGATCGATGGCTCTCGAATGGGTTGTGCTCGGATACGCCGCGGCTGCGGAGGCCGTCATGGTGCTGCTGCTAACACTCCCAGGACTCGACGGCCTCCGCCGCGGGCTCGTCGCCGTGACACGCAATCTCCTGAAGCCGTTCATGTCAGTGGTACCGTTTTGTCTGTTTCTACTGATGGACATCTACTGGAAGTACGAGACGCGCCCCTCCTGTGAGGGCCACTCGTGCACTCCGTCGGAGCACTTGCGTCATCAGAAATCCATCATGAAGAGTCAACGCAACGCGCTGTTGATCGCGTCGGCTTTGTTGTTCTATTGGTTGCTGTACTCTGTGACTCATCTCGTTGTCAAGATCGAGCAGTTGAACCAGAGGGTTGAGAGGCTCAAGAACAAGGATTGATTGGCGATTGAAGATTAATTTGAGGTTTGTTTTTTTTATTTACGAATCTTGATCGCATTTCTTCTCCTTTTTATAATTTTTGGGTTTTGTTTGTATTGAATCTTAGATAAATTTTGAATGCTGACTGATTAATATATATTCACTTAATAGTTTGATTTACCATCGGGATTGTGTTTCCATGTATTTTGTATTTTGTATTTTGATTTTGCTTGATGGTGAAGATAATTGAGAAATAAATAGAAACTTGGAATACTATTATTATTACCCAATTCAACACCGTTAAGCCATCGAGACGCACCATTCTTATATTATATGACATTGATGTATATGCACCTTCACACACACACACTAAAAATATATAAATTGTCTGTTCAGTGAAAGAAAAAGTTAGCTATTATTCCAGTGGAGATGGTTGTGATGACATTGATGTATATGCACCATTATCCAACAAACTTCCACTTTGTAATTTGAATGATGATGATGATGTGGGAGAATTCCAGTAGATAAAGATTTGTAATTTTATAATTTCATTAGGCTATGAATATGACAGTTTTTGAATTATGTAAGTGGTTTGTTTCTTATATTAAATGACACTTTTTTATTAGATTCGTCTATCTCTTTTATTTATCTTTACCTTAAACCATTATTTTGTGTCTCTAATTATGTAAGTGATTTATATATGTACTTTATAATATGGATCAGAGAAAGCAGTTTGTTATTAAATGTTATTTAAATGATGTACTTATTTGTTGTTTTCAGTATTGTAGGGATTATAGAGTTATGGCTGAACATGAAGAGATGAATCTTCCAGATCTTGAAGGTAGGCCTTCAAGAAGAAAACAAACCAAGAAGAAAGATTTGCAAAAGGATGGGGATAAAATAGTGGTTGAGTACAATATATACGGAGTTCCTATTGGACAAGGAAGAAATGAGCTGAGAAATTACATAGGAGTTATCGTTCGGGAAACAATTTCGATTACATATGATGATTGGAGGCGTGTGCCCTTAGAGGTGAAGGAGTTCATATGGCAACATTTTCAGGTTGATATTTTCTTACAATGACAACTATATTGTTAAATATTTATAGTGCTAATATTTTCTTATTTGTGTATAGAAAAAATTTGCTTTGAGTTTAAAGATGAAAGGATAAGTGCTAAAGTTGATGGGAGTTTCTTTAAGGAACTTCAGGAGTGAGTTGGCAAATGAATTTATCATACCTAACAAGAATGACATGAAATCACTTAGGTCACCTCCAATTGAGTATCCAAGCATAAAAGATGGCGATTGGAAGTTGTTTGTAAATAAAGTTTTGTCAGCAGAATTTCAGGTGCGTTTAAAGTTGATTGTGTGTATATGATTAAGTATTTATTAAAATATTTTATCTTTGTGTAGGTAAAAAGTCAACAAGCCAAAGAGAAGAGGGCGAAAAATACCTACAATCATCACTTGGGAAGCACGGGATACAGTGGCATGTTTTATAGACATGTATGTATTTTTATTTTTACATTATTATTTATTATTTTCTGGAATCATAACTGATTTACAACCTGGCACAGAAATTGAAAACTGGAACATCCGAAAATGAAATTGATCGGAGTGATGCTTGGATAATGGCAAGAAAAGATAAGGATGGCAATCTACAACCTGCAGTGGCTGCGATAGAGATGAAAATAGTAAATGAACCATAACTCTTAATAGCTGATATAGAAGCATGTTTAATTTCTTACTTGTATTTTTCTGTTTTTTTAGAGTGATCTTAAGAGCCAAGTTGAAGAAGGTTCTTTTCATTCTCAAGGCCCGAAAGATATTTTGACTGAGGCTATTCAGAAGCAACCTAATGGATCTAGAGTGCAAGGAATAGGTCAATTTATCACTCCATCCATGTACTTTCAAATTCCTGAATCTTCAGAGTTTGCAATGGAAAGGAAGAAGTATCAGGAGAGCTTTCAATTTATGACAGCGCAACTTGAGTATATGAATGCAAGGCTGAACGCCTACAGCAACACTGAAGTAGGACCTCAATACATTTCAAAACTGTTAGGTATGATAGAGTTGGGGCAAATCATATTGATCCCATACAACCCAAGGTAATAATTTTTTAATTTTTTTAGTATTCAATTTCAAGTTATGTAATCCAGATTTTTATTACCCTTTCTTTCTTATTTAGCTTTCACTGGGTGCTTCTTGCAATTGACATAGTACGACGCACGATATATTATCTGGATCCTAAGGGGAATAATCCTACTGATGAGTTGATGCAAATTGTTAATCAGTTAAGTTATAGTTGTTTTCTCTTTATTTTAACATTGGGTTTATTGTTGCATTATTTATATGATATCCAATTATAATTTTTTGTAGGGGAATTAGAGTGTATCAATCTTTACATTCTAATAATAAGAGCGGTAGTGTGACTTGGGTATCTGTGAAGGTACAAAGTTATGATATATATATATATTTTTGTGATATGCAACAATGAGAATATTTAGAATATATCTAAATGAACTAATATTGATATGATAATTCTTTTTTATAGTGTCCAATGCAGCCTGGAAGTTTTGAATGCGGTTATTATGTGATGAAATACATGCAGCAAATTGTAACAAATGTGAACATTCTAAAAGACAATGTAAGTTAACAATAGTTAAGTTTTATCACTAGTCAATTAAGATATCTTACTGTTTAAAATTCTAACTTATAAATATTTTAAAGTTCAAGGGGATTAATAAGTACACTCTGGAAGATATAACGCAACTCCGTGATGATTGGGCAATATATGTTGCACATATAATCACACAGTATAATGAAGAGGTAATTACAAGGACATGTTTTACAAAGGTGATTATTACTTCCTATTTTTTCACTTTAATTCATGACATATTGGGAAATCTTCTATTCTTGCAGAATACAAATGACAAGGACAACATAGCTATTATTCGTTGAGTTAATGAAGTAGTATGGTATTTCTCTTTTCTGTAAATTAATACATTCTTGTTTCTACTTTTAGCTTAGAATTTTTTCCCCAGATTTTTTACTTCAGTGAAAGCAATATGAATCATATCTTTTATTTCAGTTTTATGCCCTGATGGGTTTAATTTGGTGGGTTAATTTATTTTATTTGTGAGTTTTGCTAGTGGGTAAGATTGCTTTGAGACTTGAAAGTTAAAACAATCATGATGTAAAATATTCTATTAACAGTGTCTCGATGTTCTCTATGTCAGACATGAACTTGGAGATAGTTTTTTACCTGATGAAGTTTTGCCATGTTCTGATTGATACTTGTTGAAACCTTTGGGGGATATGGCACCTGTCATCTGATGTGCTTTGAGGTGCAGCATGAATGCTATGGAAGCAGTATTTGATATATTGAGATCTAACATGTTTATCTCATCTATTTTTATGGCAATTACCTGGAATGTTACATTCTAGTACATTTTGAGCTTTGAACTTTTAGTTTCCAGGAATTCCATAATGAACAACTATCTTGTCATCTTGATTTGCTTCCTGCATTTGGAAACAGTATTAGATCATGTCATCTGATAAACTTCATCTGGTTCATGAGATCCTTTTATTTCAGTTTTATGTCCGTCTATATATATATGTGTGTGTGTGTGTTGTGTGTGTGTGTGTGTGTGTGTTATTGATTTGTTTGTTTTGGTGATTATGTAGCGGTATGAAAGATACAACTTGTTATTATGGATGCCATTTGGTTTTTTATATGCATGCTCTTAGGTTGTTGGTATGGTTATTGTCAATAAGTGCTTTATGTGACAAAAATTAGATTAGGGTTATATTTTGTATTTTTATTTGGATGTATTTAATGTTTTTATTTATGAAGATATCGATTTTTTTTGGAAGTCCATCTAATTCTTAACATTTGGTTTATAATTTCAGATTTTGTGCCAGATATCATATTGTTGGGGGATTGTTGCAGGCTTCTCAACAAGTATCATGAATTTTGGTGGGGGCATGACATTTTGATGGGACTTTAAGAGTAGTTTTTGAAATATATATATGTTAATTTAAAGATTGTCTATGGAGTTTTTGTATTCATCATGTGATTAATACGATTAATCTATTATATTGCGAATTTTATATAAATGTAATTTTTTAGTTTTTTATTTCATTGAGTTGGTATATATATATATATATATATATATTTTATGATTAATTTAATTACAAAAAATAAGAAATATAATTGTGAAATAATACGATTTTTAAATTTTAAAAGATATTGACGGATATTGATACTATAGTAACAATAATTACTGACACTAAAAATCAAATATATGCGATATACTGATACTGCAGTAACAAAATTTACTGACACTATAGTATCACTAAATACTGATGATATAGTGTCAATAATTTACTGACACTAAAATAGTGTGAGAGATTACTGATACCATAGTGTCAATAATTTTCTGATACTACAGTATTAACGTTTACTGACACTAAGAATCACTGACACTAGAAACTAGTGTCAGTGATTTCTGGCTGCGGCAACACTGACACATTTATATAGTGTCAGTAAAACCCTTTACTGACACTAATTTAGTATCAGTAAAAGCCTTTTTTCTTGTAGTGGAAGTTCTAGCGTATGCGAATACAATCTGTGAATGCGTGCACCCATGATATGTATGACTTTAAGACTGTATGAATGCAGCTGGTGTCCAAAATCTGGAATCCAAGGCACCTGGTCTGCAACTGAACCTACAATCACAATGAAAATGTGGTGGGTTCAAATCTTTTAAAAGACCTGGTGTGTAAACGCGTATAGTGAAAAAATATAATGTAAAACATTTAATTTGCGTGGAAAACAGAAATATAAATAATAAAAAATACTTTATACTTGAAAACATAATAATTTGAGATACGTGGAAAAATACATATGAGAAAACCCATTGCCATGTAAAATATCACCAGTGTCATGGCCTGATGGCATGAAACCTATCTAACGAGACCTAGTACCGTGTAGGCAGAGGAAGCTGAATATTGAAAATACTGTTGGGCCTCATGGGGGTGATCAATGGCCCATGGAACAATGTGAGCGAACCCGAGATGCTAAAGCTGAAGGAACAGCATGAATTGACAATTTGAAAACGTGTTTCTAATACAAGTAAAATAAATACCGTATACGTAGAATCCATGAACATAATCATAAATATAAACTGATTTTGATCTAAAACTGTTCGTGATTAAAACTGTGAAATTAAATCAAATAAATAAATATTGTATTAAAAATATAATTTTGTATCCTAAAATATGAAAAATAAATCTTGAAAACACATTCGGAAACATAAAAAAAAAAAAAAATAGCATTCACTCACAGACTGGGACAGAGTCTACTGCTCGAGAGACCTCGTGATATTGAGTGGAAAATCGTGCATGGTATCGATAAAGTATGAATTTCCATATGGTTAGAAACGTAAGATGCTTAAGCTTCTAATCTTATGCGTGAATGATATTTTAAGAAAGTTAGGTTCTTATTCCTATTCAAACTAAAGCGAGCTAACAAAGGAGTTAACGTGATTAATCTTATCAACGATTTCAATTGTTGTGAACGTACCTAATCATTTTAGAACATGAGACATCTTATATCGACCTAGTTATACGTTGCTATAACCTAAATTATACTTGATCATAGTTAATTTTAAGCAATCTCTATTTTAAATTCATGGCTACACATACACATGCAACACCATCAACACATCAACACTTCGTTGGCACCAAACTCTTGCTCACAACATTACCAATTCAATATAAATCCTACTACACATCAAACAGCCAACATGCTCATAATCAAACTCAACACAATACAACCACATCCTTCACCATCATCACCCACTCTGCCAAGACTAGACTCACACCCAAGCTTGGAAAAACCTCTCAAATGGTACATCTATCATTAGCAAGGAACCAAAAATCAAGCATCATTTTAATCTTTTATTAATTCGGCCATGACCCTAATAACTCCGACTACTAAAACTTCAATATATCAGTCATGCCCAACAATAATCCACTGTCATAACATCACAAACAATCACCGCCACAAAATTAAACCATCAAAATTTAGAGCTCCCCACATCATCAATATTCGGCCATGAGAGATCTATAAGAAAATTTGACTACTTCCTTAACATATCAAGGGCATAACTCAACCAATGTAACACTACCAAAACTATATTACTATCTAAATTAAAAAATTAATCACCCCTCGAGACCTGATAGTTTTGGCCCTCACACCACAATTGCCAAGCATGTGTATTTCCGACAATAGAATAGGTGAACCATGTCATTAGGCCATGAAAGGCATGAATAGTCATTTTAACAAGTAAACCAAGACAAATGCATCAAATAAAACTTAGGGTTACGTACGTTTCGAATTTAGTTGATGGAAAATGGTTGATAAAAACTTCAAAAATGGAGGAAATAGGATTAGGGACTTTCTTGTCTTTTTGATGGCTTGAAGAAGCAAGAAATCCCCTTTGTTGATCTTGGCGTGAATAGAGAAACAATTTGAGAAAGAAGAATGTAAAAGAAATGAAGAAGACAAAACTAGGGGTTGTTTTAAATAAGTGGGGACATTTTTTTTTTGGTTAAAATATTAGTTTAATTAAAGCATATGTTAAAAATTTGGGTACTGTTCACGAAACAATACAGTGCATGCTGGAAAACTCGCATTTTCTGACTAAGTTTTGCTCATTTTAGAAGTTGTAGTCGTAGTATAAGCTTTCCGACCATACAAAGATCACTAAAATCAGACATTAGCCCAAGTTATAGCTGAAATACCGAAAGTTGTCCGAAGTGACTGAAGAATTAAATGTGTGCTGTAATCGTAAAATTTACACTGAACTTTCGGAAAATATTTTTGTGATCACGAACGCACTCGTGAATGAATTTTATACTAAGTAATATATCATGTACGTAGAATATGGTCATTAGGTGTTACATTTTGTTCATTGTACCTAGTTCTTCGCTCCCCATTTGGGTTGCTGCCTGATTGGTCTTGGCATTGATCAGGGTCTGCAGTTGTTATACCATTTTATTCACGGTGATTTCGAATTGGGCTTCTCGGGAACTATCACTGCTAGCCATTTCTGAATCTGCTTACTGTTTCTTGACCAGCCCTCATTTTCCTCTAACCCAGTATGTCATTATGATGGCTTCTTCACATAGGATTAATGTGATGCATGTATGCATGAAATGCATGGAGTACAAGGCTTGTTCACGCAACATATATCCTCCCAATATTATCTCTCCCGCACACGCTATAAGTCAATATTTGTCCTCGGTTTGGCTTAGCTTGTGCACCAACGGGGGGTACGTGAGATCGTTCTCTCCTATGCTAGAAAGGTAAACCTTGGCTACTTCGATTCCTCTCCATCATTAAGAGACAAATCCGGCCCATTTCTAAAATGACTAAGCCTAATATGGGGATCAAACCATTATCTAAAAATGACAAATTAGAACTTCGGTAATCATGGTTTTTTAGGGATAGGCCAGGAAATATTTAGGAACGTTCACGTTAGCCAAAGCGAGGCGTACATTTCGCTTTAGCGTATTTGAACCTTAACTAAATTCTTTATGACAAATAAGTTTATCACACCAGTTGGCCCATAGACGTTTCGAAGTAATTGGCCTAATTATTTTGGAATGCAAACTTGTCACAGTTGAAAAGGCCCAACAAGTTTACGTCTCATGATAAGGGGATCATCCACTTCAAATGGTTAGGGAATAAACACATGCAATAGAGAGGTTTATTCCTATGGGAGAATACCTATTGGCTCACATGTGAGCTTATTAGGGCTAGGGGTTTTCATTGGCCAAGGGTTGTCCATAACTAGGTCTCCGCACCCAAGGTTTCGAACAACCAATGAACATAATCTTTTAATACCTTAAGGGTACGTGCCAACAAGTGATGGGTATCATCACATAGCAATCCACCACCTTGAGTGAAAGTGATTTCATAATATGTAATGCCATCGGGTTGGGAGGGTATGCAAAAAGAATAAAGATATGATTAACCTCAGTCCTGCCAAGGATAGTACAAGGTATTTTTCAGGGCTGATTCTCTATCCATAGTGGAATCGCCATCTATAAGAGCGAAGTTGGCTTTAGCGTTATGCCTACGACGTCGGCGACCATGAAACAGTTGAGCTCGCAGTTCGTAGAGAGTACGGATAAGCCCATGTTAAGTAACCGGAGAATAAAGGAGTTGCCACCTAGTATAAGAGACTGAGAATGATTTAAGGTCGCACTACACCCCTGACAAGGTCTGACCATAAACCCGTTTGGGTTTGGAATAGTCCCTTACTGATGCAAGTATAATATCCTGACTCAAAAGAGGATCCAAATGTCTTATAATGCAATCACACACATGAGCAGTTTATATCACACACAGTGCAGTAATTTAGAGAATTACGAGATGTCCAGAAATTATCAAAGAAATAATAAAATGTGGATTTGAAGCTAGGCCAGACAAAAGTTTATTACATAATATATATTATTATGTCCAACCGGACATGCTTGATGTCTGGCCGAATTTACTACGTAAACTAGAAATATTAGAAACGTAGAATAATATCAATGATAAGCCATAACAATATAAGAATCAATAGTAAAGCATTAAATAAACAGACAAGATGATAAATATAGATGCAAAACCTAGCACGTCCGTCTCCGTGTGGTACGTGGAGTTGTATCCCGAGTGCAAACCAAATTTTCTATATGACCAAATGTATGTCCGACCAGATATAGTGGATGTCCGGTCAAATATACAACATAAATAAATTGGAAAAATAAGATGCAAAATTAAGGTTTTAAGGCCCTCAGGTCGTACCTCAAGTGTTTCTCAGCTCCAAGAATACCTCTGAAAGCTTTAGGGTTGTTGATGGGTCTCTTGCTAGAGTAAAGAGATTGTTATTGTGTTTGGTATTTTCTCGTTTTGAAAAACATCATCCATTTTTCGTGTGTCTTGATCCTCTTTTTATAGTATTTAGGGTTGGTTAATAAGAAAAAGATCCCTCTATTCAGGAATTCGGTTAAGAATGAAAGTAAGTTTTTAATGAAAATTGGCTAAGAAGGAAAGGAATCAAATCCTTCTGTAAAACTGGAAACTTGAAGCCAGTCCGACCAGACTTGGAGTATGTCTGGTCGGACATGGCAGTCATATGTCCAACGAGGCATAGATGATGTTTAGCCAGAACTCTGGCTGTTATTTCGAATTTTCTGGGGTTTCTTTCCTTCATGCATTAAACCTTACAATTTTCCCAAACCTTTCAGGTGTATTCCCATAAGAGACTCATCATCGGGCTATATGTAAAAATACAGTTTCTACAACGACCTAAAATTAACATGTCATAAACAATTATGCCATAAAGTAAAAGAGTCAAGCATATAAACAGAAACATATGTATTATTATTATTATTATTATTATTATTATTATTATTATTATTATTATTATTATTATTATTATTATTATTATTATTATTATTAATCAAAGCATTACAGATACTGAGTTTAAACATCCCCTTATAAGAGTACTATTTTCCCAACAAATACTCAATTCCTAGACAATATTAACTTGTCTGAATCTAAGATAGCTTTTATATCCCTTTTACATAACAAATTAACAGACACAAGATTCTTCCTAATTTTTGGAACTTGTAAGACATTCACCAGAATTAGTTTCTTGCCAGAGGTAAATTGAAGTTTTACACTTCCACTTTCAAAGACCTTGGCAGAATTATCATTCCCCATTAAAATCTTGTGTTCCTCATTTGAATCTTCATATTGTTTGAATTGGGGTCTATAATTGCATACATGTACGGTGGCTCCCGAATCAAACCACCAATCTTTTAGGATTGTTGTTGCTTCCATATGTAATTCTATAACTATGAAAATGTACAAATCTGTCACCATTACCATTATTTCAGAGGTTTCATTCTTAAAAACATTTGTTGTGTTATTTGTTATCTTCTACTTCTTCCAAAGTCTATAATCATGGTTGAAATGACCTTTCTTTCCGCATTGATAACAAGCTTTATTCTTCTATACATTGTTGACATTCTCAATTTCCAAGGCTTTCTTTTTACTCTTGTTTCCATCAAAATGAACAAAATTCACTTTGGACTCTGGTTCAGTAACCAATTTCATTTATCGCACAGTGGTTTCCTTGTCAATCCCTATGTGCTTTGTGAGTTGATCCATTATGAATTTTTTTTGAAGTGTGGAGAAGTTTCTTTCTATAATTGTTCCAAGTTGAAGGAAATTTTGCTATGATTGCCCTCACTTACATTGCCTCAGAAACATCCACCTTCAATTTGGAAAGAGAACTTGTAATTCATGGACTTGATCCAATATAGATTTTCTGTTAACCATTGCATATTTGAAGTAACGAAAAATTAGAAACTTATATACACTTTGTTTCTCTATGTTGTATATTTTTCTCAAGAGCGCTCCAAATTTCTTTTGGTGGAGACATTGAAGTAAATAGATCATAGAGACGGTTTGATAGTGAGTTGAGAATATATTCTCTACAAAGCACTTCATCCTCTTACCTCTTTAGTTCTGCTGTTATAATTTCAATGGAATCGTCAGGTTTTGATTCGGGCAGATCTGGTAAACTCGGATCCAATATGTATGCAATCTTCAATGTGGTAAGAAAAGAAACATCATTCTGTCCAGCGAATGAAGTCTGTTGCCATCAAATCGATTCAGGTGAACAACTTCTTGATTCATCATCTTCACTATAGAATTCAAACTAGACTCCATTGAAATATTGCTCTAAATTATTGGGAAGGTAGTGAGGAATATAGTTTTTGAGGCGTTTAAGACACTTTCTTATAGCAATATTTACCCCCGTTATATGTTGTAATGGTTGCAGGTCAAATACACTCTAAGATACAATAAAAATTTAAAGATACAACACAACACTTTTTAGATCTCTACTTGATAACTCTTTATATGAAAATGTTATATTTAATGAATCATTTTCGTGCTTCTTTTATTGGCAACCAAGATTTACCTCTGTAATTACGCCCAAAAAGTACTTGCGGCTATCACAATATAGTTGGGGTGTCGATTCCTCAGAGATATGGTTACAAAGAACTGATTTACTCAAACAAAATGTTAGCAATAACTTAATGAAAAGAAAGATTGAATCAATAGTATAAGATAAAAACTATGGAAAATATATTGAAGAATATCAGTAGAGATAAACAGCAAAGCGTCAGGAATTCCTCTTGTATCAACTCCTTATATTCAGTTATTGATTCCTTTTTATTACACAATTGAAGGTTTCAAATCCCAAACCAATAATCGGAAGATATTCAATTCTAAACAAGTCAAATTCTATGGTAATTGATGAATTATTTTCTCTATGTTAACAGCACACAAAGTCATCATTACGAGCCATATAACGTCGACAATATACCCTCAGGCAATACTGCAGCAGAAAACCAACACATAAAATAACATTACCAGTCACAACTGGGTTCGCAAATCATATATAGAAGAAGCATGACTGGATCTATATGGGAGTTGACAAAACACAGTTTCTGGATTCAGAAATCATAAAATAATAAAGAATAACAACCATCAATTGTATTAAATGTTAAAAAGGTACTTTAGGAATCAACAACATAAATATAAGAAATCAAATACAAGAGTTCATCCTTAGCTTTGCCTAGGAGATTAGTTCTCCATCGAAGAAAGTGATGTAGCCTTGATAGATCAAAGAGACGTCATGATTTCCTTGAAGTTCTTCGTTCTCCTCTCTTGATTTTGTGTTTGTGGCTCTTTGTTGTGTGTTTCTCTTTTGTTTCTCTCCTCTTTTCTCCCCATCTAGGGTTTTGGACGAAGTTGGGTTTATATAGAGCGGCCCTGGAGGCCTGATTTGCGTAAAAATTCACTGAATACTAAACCCTGGAAAATGCATCTGTGTCGCGATGTGTGGCCTTTACACGTGGCCGATTTTTTGGTTTCTCTGATTCTGCGATTCAACTCTTCTCGTGTGCTTCTGATACATCCGCAAGGTCCCGAAACATGTGTAATTGCTCTAATCTTCATGTTTCATTGCTCCCTAATAACAAAGCATAAAATAAACTCTAATTAAGATCAATTACACGATAATTAAGCCGAGTTAGCGATGTTCAAAGTATATTTTATGCACTTATCACTCCGAAAAATAGTTTTTAGTCTTTTTGAACCAATGTCCTATGGCGCGCCAATGACAAGCCATTGTCGAGACAATATGCACGAGCTTCATATTATCGCGACAATGATTACTCATTGGCACGAAAATATAACTCCGAGAGCTCTTTTATATCAGTGTCTCATTATCTCGCCAATTAGTAATCATTATTGTGACAATATGAGTCAGAAAGTAACTTTATGTCTCTACCTCTCATTGTCACGTCATTGATTACTCATTGTTGTGAAAATGTAAGGCATAATGTCTTTTTCGTTATAAAACACATGAAATAGGTTATTTTGATTAACTTTGCCTTTGAATTTTATTTTAATTACCCCATGGGGAGGCGTTGCCCCTTGACCCACCACGACCTTTCCAGGAATGTTAAACCCCGTGACCTGATCGGACAGGTCGATCCCCAATGCGTCAGTGTAGAATAATAACTGAACTAACATGTCATATCATATAACATCTTACATTGATATATTAACTATCTTTTGTTTAATCTATACTTATATATCCAAATTCAATAACAATTTCTTCTACTCACAAACTGGTAGGTTGCCTTTAGGACCAAATATAATACAGATGGGTCAGTGGCCAAATACAAAGCAAGATTGGTTGCTAAAGGATTTCATCGAATAATTGGAATTGATTTTTAGTAAACTTTCAACCCTATGGTCAGAATTTGTACTGTTAGAGTTGTTCTAAGTTTGGCAGTGATGAATGGTTCGAAAGTTATGCAGATAGATGTTAATTATGCTTTCTTAAATGGAGACCTTCTTGAAGATGTTTACATGACACAACCTGAAGGATTTGAAGAAATCACAAAGGTTGGTTATATATGAAAGTTATAGAAAGAATTATATGGTCTGAAGCAAGCTCTCAGAGCATAATTTGATAAGCTAAATGGTGTTTGTTGCAATGGAATTTCAAAAACTCTAAAGCATATTGTTCTCTATTTATCAAGAACGTAAAATATGCAGTTTTATAGCGTTAATTTATGTAGATGATATACTTGTCACTGATCCAAAATCCATTGCTCTTGAATATTTCATTAATCAGCTCAATATTGTCTTTTCTCTCAAGGACTTGGGATTGTTAGCTTACTTCTTTGGCATAAAGGTGAGCTATACATAGGAGAGGATGCATCTATCTCAGGCCAAATATATCAAATATCTTCTCAAAAAAACCTCAATGATATAATGCAAAGGCCGTGACATACCATTGGGCACTTGTCTGAAACTACAATAGAATGTTGATAGATATCTTGGCTAATGATTTGAGGATTCATCAACTTACGGAAGCATTATGGGAGGAATTCAATATGTGACTCTCACTAGACCTGACATAGCCTTTTTTTTGTTCATAAGCTAAACCAATATCTAGGTCGCTCCTACTTTACAGCATTGGCTAGCTTACAAGAAGGCATTGAGGTATTTGCTAGCAACTAAAACCTATGGTCTTCAACTGGTCAAACATGGAAAACTTGAACTTAAAAGTTATACAAATGCAAATTGGGCGTGTGATTTAGATGACAAAAGATTTATAGGTGCTTACTGTATTTACCTTGGAAATAACTTAATATCTTAGTCATCTAAGAAACAACAAGTTGTGGTCAAATCAAGTACTGAAAGTGAATACATGTCTCTTTCAAATGGTAGTGCAGAAATGGCATGGCTACAATCACTATTAACAAAGTTTGAATTCCTCTATATACCCACACCAATCCTTTTGTGTGATAATGACAGTGTTGTTGTCATTACTAAGAATCCAATAAAACATTCCAAGGCTAAGCACATTGAACTTGATAGGCATTTTTTCAGGGATTATGTGTTAAAAAAGGAACTATAAATTCAGTATATACATTCTGAAGAATATGTGGCAGATGTTTTAACCAAGTTCTTCTCTTTCCCTCGATTCAATTACTTAAGATGCAAACTTAATGTCAGTCCTAGACCCTTAAGCTTGAGGGGATGTTAAGGAAGCTCATTACAGATCAGCTCACCATTAATCCATGTCAACAAAGGAAGTTATATAGCTTTTAGAGTTAGTTACGCAATTTGTTTAGCTTAGCCAATAGTAATCAGTATTACATAGTTTGTTACAGATCTATAACTAGTATATGCTCTGATGGTTGTATAGTAAAAGTTAGTTAACACATAATTATCTGAGAAATAAAAGTTTCAGCTTTACAAATTTTCTCTGTAATTTTCTTAGTAAAGAAACAATTGTTTCTTCTTCAATACGTTTTGTTACTGATTGTTACCGACTCCAGCCTTTAACAGCTAAAAGGCGACCAAAGATAAATGTTGATGGACACCAACCGACAATTATTATCAGTTCAGTCAATAAATAAAAATTATTTTAAAAAATAATAAAATAAATATATCAAATTTTTCTAAGGCTGTTTTTCACGTTCAATATCTTATTTTCATGTTTAACACACAAAATTTCAAGTAATGCTATGAAGGACAATAGTATTGAAATTTTCATATTTAATGTCATATTTTCATATTTAATATCCACATTTTCTTGTTAATACTATACATAATAGTAATTTATAATTTTCATGTTTAATGATCTAGTTTTGTTTTACTATCACAATTTTCATGTTAAAAATATAAAGGGACAATAATTTTATAATTTTTATGTTTAATGCCCTAATTTCATGTTTAATAATAAAATTTTCATATTAATGCTATACAGGACAATAATTTTATAATTTTCATATTTAATGTCTCGTTTCCATGTTTAATGCTCAAATTTTAAATTAATGCCAAAAACTTTCAAGTGAGCAATAATACATGCATATGGAATGTCAAAATCATGTTCACGTGTGAAAATACTTTATACTAGTCAATGCCCTATTTGTATGTTTAATGCACAAATTTCATATTAATGATCAATAATTTCAAGTTAATACCATATTTGCATATTATTGTCTGATTTTCATGTTTAATGCTTAAATTTTCATATTAATATTATAAATTTTCAAATGGCCAATATTTTTAAGTCAGATTAGTGTCAAAACTTTGTCTCTGGTGTAAAAGATAAAATTCATGTTCAATTCTCATATTTTCATGTTTAATGCCCAAAATTTCATATTACCAAATTTTCAAGTAATTAGATTTTTTTTCTTTTTTTAGTGAATTAAAAATTAAGATTTAATGTCAGCCATTGGTGATGAGAACCTTCCTGGAACAAGCCAAGCAAACCACACAAGACTGAAATCGTTCCTAAGAAAACCAAGACAATTTGGTTGAAAACTCTAAACCTCTAAAGAACGAGCAAAAGAAACCTAGAGTGATAATGGGGCGCCACAAAGGGTTAGCAGACCTTTGATAAGCCAAAACCAATGAGAACAAATTGAGGGTTTCTCAAAGTTCACGAATTTGATGTATTTTTATGAAAGATGAGTTATCCAAAACATAATCAAAATTTAGCCTTTTATAAGGAGACTTCAACCAAAACCTTAACCCACAAATTACACAAAAAAAAAAAAAAAAAAACTACCCATACGCCAATAGGCGTGTATCCTAAAACTAACCTAAGATATCCCCACTTGCAAACCCATACACGTTTAACCTAATTCCCAAACATAAAATAATAAATCCTAAGTAATATACCCAAACATAAATAAAAGACCGAATTAAAGCAAATGTCAATCCCTAAATAAAATAATAATAATAATAATTAACAAATAACTATAATAAAATAGGCCTAAGTATCTTGTTGTTCCAAGGCCTAAATAAGGTTCACCATCACGGGTTCATCCAGCTTCAAGCCCATACTCAATATAGTAGAGGCTCTGGAATAGTCAGATATGGTCCTCTATATGAATCCATACATTGCTTTATGAATCTTCTTAGCTCGAGACCACGTGAATGGACCTTCTGATACATGCACGGTGGTGGTCCATCTGTGTGCATCATGGGATGCATCTTGGGCCTCATCATTTCCCATCTCTTCAAAAGGATTCGACCTCGAATCTACATCAAATAAAGATAGGTCGAAAACATTAAATGATGCAGAAACATTATACTCACCTGGAAAATCCACTTTGTAGGCATTGTCATTGATTTTCTCAAGAATCTGAAATGGGCCATCGCCTCTGGGTTGCAGTTTGGACTGTTGTTGCTTTGGGAATCGCTCCTAGCGCATGTGCACCCAAACCCAATTGCCTGGTTCGAATGATACATGGTGTCTACCCTTGTTGGCATGCGAGGCATATATTGTTCATTCTTCCTCTCAATGTGTTTTCGTGCTTTCTCATGTATGGACTTGACCAAATTCTGCCTTGCGCTTACCATCCAGACTAACTATTTCATCAATGAGTAAAGGCAATAAATCCTGAGGTGTTAGTGGGTTAAAATCATACACAATTTCAAAATGAGTGTAAGAAGTAGTGGAATGAATACTACGATTATATGCAAACTCAATGAAAGGTAAACATTCTTCCCATGACTTCAAATTCTTAGAAATAATAGTACGCAATAGCTGGGACAGGGTTTGGTTAACGACTTCGGTCTGACCGTCAGTCTGTGGGTGACAAGTGGTGGAATATAATAGTTTAGTTCCCAGCCTACCCCAAATTTTTTTCCAAAAGTGACTTAAAAACTTCGC
>SKCR01023953.1:0-42484 GCA_019454045.1 Zanthoxylum bungeanum | reverse complement strand
ATAGTTAAGTAAGACAGTAGTAAAGTAAACAGCTAGTATGTCAAAGGCTCAGGGGAATTGTACGACCTATTTCCCCCGGTAACATCTTCGGATTGGGGATGTTACACCCGGTAAGTCCGAGGTCGATCCACAAGGAATAGATTTTTTAAAATAAAATAATAATTTGAGTGAAATAAAAAGCCTGAATTATTCAATATTAAAATAAAATGTTGAGGCTAGGGGATCCACTTTTAATGCTTCAAATTTAGAAATCTTATATTTTATAAAATATAAATTGTCATTATAACCCAGTTAATTTATTTCAAAAATTAATTATGCCAAAATAAATAAAACCAGTCATAAAGGTGATAACATTTGTCAATAACAAGTCCAGTCAGGTATTCAATTATGTCAAATAAATAAAACTAACTATATAGACGGTAACAAAGTTTGTCAATAATTAATTCATATTTAAATTAAATATTAATCATTAAATTATAATTTATATATATTATAATATAAATAAGATTAATCTATATTTTTATATTAAAAGCGTCACCATTTACCCCAGTAAGTAAGATAAAATTAGTTACTTATGATTTGAATAAAAACACTCATAATTTTATTATTGGAAAGAAAAAGAAATTACGAGAAAGTTTTAAAAATTAAAACACATAAGAGTTGAAATTCCATAAATTTTAAAAGAAAACTATGAACTCATAGGCTGAGGAAACTGAGATGCTGAGCACCTCTATTTATAGAGATGCTCGGACCTCCCTCGCTTGCAAATTGCAAGCTAAAAGATGGAAAGCAATTGATAGAATTTTTTTATTTAATTAATATATTAATATAATATAATAATATATTATATATATACATAAAAAAATTCTTAGTGTAACCTCCAGTATAATATATAAAAAAATATTTTATACATAAAATCTTGATTGGTCCTCCAAGATATATATATATATAATATATATATATATATATATATATATATATATAATAATAATAATAATAATAATAATAATAATAATAATAATACATTTATAGGTAAATACATCATAAGCTTATTTTGTCGCCAATCTAAACATAGTGAATGTTTTCCAAGTTCGATTTGAATCTAGTTGTGTTTCAGTTGCGTTTGCAGTGTGTTCGAACGCCTCTGCGTAAGTAGGTTATTTTAGACAAGTTTTTAAGCCAAAATAACACTAGGAACCCTTGTCTTTGCCCTACATATATAAACAAACATTGAGCCACTTTCCAAAGTGTTGAAATATATTCCTTTGAGCCAAAAACACTCTAAGCTATTCAAACTTTATGTTAATCACCTTGAAGACTCTTTTGAATCTCTTCTCTTTGTTTCTTTGGTGATACCAATATTTGATTTATCATCAACATAATCAAACCCAATTTCTCAATTCTTTAGAGTTCTCAATGAGGAAGATCGACAATCAGAGTTCTAGCATTCAGAGTTTACAGAGTTGATCCGCTCAGAGACTTCAGAGGTTCTGAAGAAAACCGTGGGGTACGGGCTCGATGAGTTCTTCGAGTTCTTACAATCTAGAGGTATTAAAGTCGGTGAAGTTGCCGCCATAAGTTTTTTACCGTCATTGTAAGTATTTCTCTATTACAGTGGATTTTGGACTGGTAGCTGTGATAACCGAAGTGGTTTTTTTACTCGCAAGAGTTTTCCATTTCGTCACCAAAATATTTGTGTTGATCTTGTGTGATTTCTTTTAATATTCTGTATTAAATTATAATCGTTTAATATTGTGGTTGTAGGGGTTATTAGGGGGTGAATCCGGTAACACAGCGGAAGCGGTGAAAATCCGATTTTCAGATTTCAAAACTTTTTCTCGGATTAATTAAATAAACATATTTATTTAATATTCCAATAATCAAATTATGAAAATAAATTCAATAAAATAATTTTAAGTGAATTTACCGAAATGCCCTTGCTTTGGTATTTTGTATGTTTTAGTCCAAAATTGATCCAATCAATTTTGAATGATTCTAAATCATTTCTAAGATGAACTTATGATGTTCAAAACACCAAAGGAACCAAAATCCCCAATTTTCTTATCTTGGCCGAATGCACTCCTTAGGGAGCATTTGTGCATTTTGCACTT
This sequence comes from Zanthoxylum bungeanum, assembly GCA_019454045.1. Taxonomy (NCBI): domain Eukaryota; kingdom Viridiplantae; phylum Streptophyta; class Magnoliopsida; order Sapindales; family Rutaceae; genus Zanthoxylum; species Zanthoxylum bungeanum. The sequence goes on along the minus strand of SKCR01023953.1, from coordinate 40,373 downwards.
TCATGCTTCAAGACACATCCAAATGATATCCAATCAACATGAAACTTTATATGCATCATATACACACATAAATACACAACATATATGAAAACCCCCAAATTTGGAATTAGTTAAAAACCCTAATTTTTCAATTTCCTCAAATTGGACAAATTAGACCAAATACATTAAATCAATTACTTCAATCATCATTCTTCCATCCAATCCAAGTCTCAACACAATGAAACAACTCAAGATCAAATTTAGGTCATTTAAGAGTGGGTCAACAACTCTAGATTAGCAACATGGTTTCCAAAACCTTATAAGAAAGTTTATTACTACAATAGTCATTCACTTCCTTCATCATACATGCTTCACACTTCACCAAAACTCCCATCAACAAAAACCACAAGGAACAAAGAAAGAAACATCCTAAGGATATCATATATTAAAGCCTAGAACCTAAGGAACATATTCCTTACTAATAGCAAGTTTGAAAAACTTACTAAAAATCCAAGCTTTTGATGTTTTAACCTTTCTTCTCACAAACTTCCTTTAGCTTCTTTCAATGGAGTTTATTTTGATAAAGTGTATTAGGTTAAGTGTATCATGAAATGAAAATCAATTATACTTGTTTCATTTGGCCTTTGGCCGAAAATGACTAAGGCAAAAAAACAAGGAAATTAATTTCAATTTCATTTCAAATTCATTTGGTCAACTTGGACAAATATCTTATAAACAACTTTATTAGATATTTATTTTGGTCAACAAATGCAACTAATGTCATTTACTTTAAATATCCTAACATAAGATATTTATATTTTAATTAATTTAATCATTTAACAATTAAATAATTAATTAATTAATCAAATACAAATATATTAAATATATGTATAATATTTACATTAAATATTAAAAACATATATTCATTTAGGAAATAAGTCAAATAACTCATTTTGACTATTAATTAATGTGTATTTAAATTAATCAAGTATTAAATGTAAATACACAATAATTAAGGAAATGACTATCTAGTCTCTTTAGCATGTATCTTGCGTTTAACTATTAAACGACTTTATAAATAATCAATATTATTTATTAATGTTGCTCTAGTGCTCTACGAGTATGTTTCATTATTGAGACTCTCTAGATTCAGGTATATCCGTCACAAAATCTAATTTCGTGTCCATAATCTATCCACCCGTAGATTATGACGATCACGGATAATCTCGCTGAACCATACAGGTCGAGGTCATGGCAAATGTATAATTCCTCCGTCACAGGTATCCGGATAAGTCCCAGAGATATAGATGTAAACGTCAAATCTCTATCGGGATTATCCAGTCGACTATTCCATTAGCAATCTCAAAAAGAATGTTTAGAACTAGCTTCTAAACTTTACCACGGGCCCATGGTTTTATCTGATTGCTAATCATATGGACTACCTATGCTCTGGTACACAGAACTGACGGATCCTATCTTGATACACATAGGACACCCTGAGGATCTATCTACACCAACGAACATGCGGAGGTCTGATCTAAATAGATCGGTGACGTGACTGCCGTCTAAGTGTAGAAGATGTCTCATGTGCCCACAATGGCATCTCAAGTCTAAGAATCACAAGTGCTACTCAACCTAAGAAGATTCTTATTGACGCTGGTGTACCATCCATTAAGAATCTTCGGTGAGTCGTTCAGTGTTTATCCGCTATAAACACCTACACTTCTATACTAGTCTCCAAGACTAATGGTTCATTGAGAAACCATTGGAATCATATATTCCAGTATACTACATGTACCGGTCTCAACGGGTTTACTATACTGACCAAGTAGTGTAAACCTTGACCAAGAACTGTCTGAGAATGACAACGTCATGATACTACTCAATGTCCGTTGCGACGCTTTTGCAACTGTATCATGACTAATCATTCTCGGGTCATTACGTCTTTACCATATAGAAAGATAGATCATATTATAGAAACTGCATATATTATTCATAATAATAATGTTTTACAGAAGTATTTAACAAAATACAACCGGGAATTGGCGCTCTGAGCACCAACCCCAACAGTGGTTGCTGGTTGAGAATCCATAAACACATTAATTAGGACTTGTCTTAGTTAATTGTGATAAATTCCGTATATGGTCAGAACCTTGGTAAAATACGAACTTTCAGCTTGCAATTTGCAAACCGACAAGTGCTTTCTACCGAAAGGTGGAAAGCAATTGATAGAAATTTTTTTATTTAACTAATATATTAATATAATAATATATATATTATATAATCTTGGTGGGACTTTCAGTATAATATATAAAAAAATATTTTATATATAAAATTTCAATGGGTTCTTCAAATATATTATATATATATATATTATATATATATATATATATATATATAATATATATATATATAATAATAATAATAATAAAATACATTTGTGGGTATAACATCATAAGCTCATTTTGTCGCCAATCTAAACATGATGAATGTTTTACAAGTCCGATTTGAATCTAGTAGTGACGTTCTTTTTGGGTTTTCTGGATCTTGAAATTCATATCTCATATCCATTTTTCCCGTTGAGCTTCCGAAATAGTATTTTACCTGCACAATAAATAAAAATCACAATAAAATATAAATATAATTATTATTTAACAAATACACTAAATTAAGGAGATTAATGAAATTATAAATATAAATAATTAATATCTCTTTTATTAATTATACATTTTTAATATTCATCACTCACATCACATCTAAAAGTCTACTCTCGATGCGGACCATCCTCATAAAAAAATTATTAAATTATACATAAATAAATATAATAAAAAAATTATTTTTTTTTGAATTTTATTAAATTAAATTAAAAACTTAAATTAAAAATAAATAAAAACTTGTAATTCCGGTTCGAACCGTCCGGTTCCAACAGTTCGGCTAGGGTGAGAACCCTAACCGAACCGTACAGAACCGTTTTCGATTCCGATTCCCTAATCCGAACTGAAAAGAATCGAAACCGTCTGGTTCCTTCCTGTTCGGTTTCGATTCTGAACCGAAACCGTGACCGGATCTACCCATACAACAACCCAAAAATATCTTATCATGGGTGCTAAATATGGGATCCACAACTTATTTTTCCACGAGAGTTTCTTTGAGAGGTTTGTGCATACCCATTCCATGCTTTAAATACCCTTTACATGAACTTGAACGAGCATCCACAAATTACATTACTCAAGCAAAAAATCTAAACATGCCCAATTCCTCTTCCACTAGCTGCCTTGCCACTGTCATATGGTGCTTCATCTTGTTGCTTCTTTCTCATAGCTTTTCTGCCCCATCAAATGAGACAGATCGTCTGGCATTGCTTGCAATAAAGTCACAACTCTATGATCCACTTGGAGTCATGAGTTCATGGAACAATTCTATAACCTTGTGCCAATGGACAGGCGTGACTTGTGGCAATCTCCATCAAAGAGTTTCCATGTTAGTTCTGAGAAACCAAAGCCTAGGAGGTATCATATCTCCTTATGTTGGGAATCTCAGCTTTCTAAGGTTCATCGACCTCCAAGAAAACAACTTGTCTGGCGAAATTCCTAAAGAAGTTGGCCGTCTGTTTAGGCTTGAAACTCTAATCCTCGCCAACAATCATTTAACTGGTAAAATACCAGCTAATTTGTCTCACTGTTCTAACCTCATCAACTTTTTTGCAAATAAAAACAACCTTGTAGGAGAAATTCCAGCAGAGATTGGATACTTGTTCAAGCTTCAGCAACTGTACATTGCTGAGAATCATCTAACAGGACACCTCCCAGCTTCCATAGGAAATCTTTCAGCTCTTCAGCTAATTGAGGTTAGAGGAAATAACTTGGGCGGGACAATTCCAAACACCATTGGCCAACTCAGAAACTTGGGTTTTGTCAACTTTGGTCGAAATCAATTCTTTGGTATGATTCCTCCTTCAATTTATAACATCTCTTCTCTCCAAAAGTTTTTTATCCACATGAATAGATTCAATGGAAGCATACAACTTGAAAAGGGAGTCAATCTTCCAAACCTTGTTGGATTTGTTATTCATGAAAATAATTTTTCCGGTTCTCTTCCATATTCATTGTCCAATGCTTCAAATCTTGAGCAACTTGACATTTCTAGAAATCTTTTTAGTGGGACGGTGTCCATTAACTTTAGCCGCCTTAAGAATCTATCACGGCTATTATTGAAGGAAAATAATTTTGGAAATGATCTTGATTTTATAACCCTTCTAACTAACAGCACCAAATTGAAAGTCCTAAATTTAAATTCAAATAGATTTAGAGGAGTGCTACCAAATTCTATAGCCAATCTCTCTATAACAACAGCCATAATTGTCATGGGAGATAACCAAATATCAGGCACCATACCCATTGGAATAGCAAATCTTGTTAATCTAAATGGACTTGGTATAGAGTATAACCAATTAACAGGCACTATTCCTCATGTAATTGGTGACCTTAAAAACTTGCAATCACTATCCCTGGATGAAAATTTCTTAGAAGGGGAAATTCCTTCATCTCTAGGTAATTTAACATTGCTATCCAATCTTGCTTTGAGATTCAATAACTTGAAAGGCAATATGCCCTCCTCCTTAGGAAATTGCAAGAATTTGATTGGATTGGCCTTGTCAAAAAATAAGCTCACTGGTGTTGTGCCCCAACAAATTTTCAGCCTAACGACTCTTTCAGTTTACCTAGATTTGTCTGACAACCTTCTCAATGGATCTCTTTCCTTAGAAGTGGGGAATTTGAAGAATCTCGTTTATTTAGATATATCAAGAAATCGATTTTCGGGTGAGATTCCTACTACTCTTGGCGAATGTACAAGTTTAGAACATTTTAATATGCAAGGTAATTCTTTTAGAGGAAGCATTCCACTTTCTTTGAATTCCTTGAAAAGCATTAAAGTGCTAGATCTATCAAACAATAATTTGTCTGGCCAGATTCCAGAATATCTTGAGAATCTTTTGTTCTTAGAATCCTTGAATCTTTCGTACAATAATTTTGAAGGCGAAGTACCTACAAAAGGAGTTTTCAACAATAGAACAAGAGTTTCATTATCAGGGAATGAGAAGCTTTGTGGGGGATTATCTGAATTGCATTTATCATCATGTCCCTCTAAAAGATCAAAAAAACCAACAGCCGCTCTTCTCATCAAAGTGGTAATCCCAACAACAGTTTCATGTTTGATCTTATTAGCTTTATTTATTATTGTTTATGCTCGAAGAAGGAGATCTCCACGTAAAGAATCTTCTGATACATCCCCAGTGGAACAACAATTTCCGATGGTTTCTTATGCAGAGTTGAGTAAGGCAACTAATGAGTTTTCATTGTCAAACATGATTGGTCAAGGAAGCTATGGCACTGTGTATAAGGGAATTTTGGGTGAAAATGGAATTTTGGTTGCAGTAAAGGTCCTTAATCTTGTGCAAAAGGGGGCATTGAGAAGTTTTGTAGCTGAATGTGAAGCATTAAGAAATATCCGCCATCGAAATCTCATCAAAATCATCACTGTTTGCTCTAGCATAGAATTTAACGGAGTTGATTTCAAGGCTCTAGTTTATGAATACATGGAAAAGGGAAGTTTAGAGCAGTGGCTACATAAGAGCAATGATCCACTCATCAATGGCTGTAATTTAAGTCTGATTCAAAGACTTAACATAGCGATAGATGTGGCTTCAGGAATCGAATATCTTCACCACCACTGTCAACCACCCATTATTCATGGAGATATAAAACCAAGCAATGTTTTGCTTGATGATGACTTGGTCGCCCATGTGGGTGACTTTGGACTGGCAAGATTTTTATTCTCTTGCCAACTTAATACTTCTGTGGAAATTTCATCAAACTCACTTGGGATAAAAGGAACTGTCGGCTATGTTGCTCCAGGTAAATATTTCATATTCAAGATTTTAACACTCAAATGGCAACTAACATGACAAATGGACACGTGTAGAGTATGGCATGGGCTGCAAAGCATCTATAACAGGAGATGTTTACAGCTTTGGAATTCTATTGTTGGAAATGTTCACAAGGAAGCGACCAACTGATGGCATGTTCCTTGAAGGCTCGACTCTCCATGAATTTTGCAAGATGGATTATTTTCCGGAAAGAGTTATGGAAATTGTTGATCCTTCAATGTTGTTGGGAGAAGGAGGCAACAACTCTAGAAGCTGCAGAGACGAAAGAATTAAAATTGAGGAGTGCTTGGTTGCTGTAATTGGAACTGGAGTTGTCTGTTCAATGGAATCTCCAAGTAAACGAATGGATATGAAAGATGTTGTGGCAAAATTATATGATGCAAGGAAGATTTTATTGGCAAGTGCTTAAGACTAGGTAAGCTTATGCTTAATTAGACTTTTAAAATTACTCATTGCATATATTTATTCTATTTTGAACTCCATTTTAAAATAGATTTTATTCTTGCCATTTGATTGATATCAAATTTACAGTTTAACCTTCACACGAATTGAAATCAAACAAATTGTCCTAGCACATGCAATGACGAACAATAATTTTCAGAGTCAGATTACTGTAGTAGCTCATGGCTTCTAGGCAGGGATAACTCTTGTCCACAAACCCGCAATTATCTGCCCGATATGGGTATGATTTAGTAAGTATTTTAGTGGGTTTGATGCGAGTTTGATAATTAAAATAAAAACTGATGCGAGTTTAGTAAATAATTAATTATCAGTGGGTATTCGTTAAACCTGCATTCTCATTTTTTATCTTTTTATTTTTTAAGTTTAAAATCATTAATTTATTGAGATGGTTGTAAAAATGAGATTGAAACAATTCAAAGATCTTTTTTTTTGATTTGTTGAGGGATAATCAATCTAAATGTAGGTCAAATAAAAATATAATGGTTTGGAAATTTTTTTACTGTAATTTATTGCCTATAGCTTTATAATATATATTATATAATTTTAATTTATGTCTTTTTTTTTCTTTTATTAACTTGCATACACAGATTCTTCTAAAAATTTAGAAAGGGTCAATTTCTGTGAAGATGAGGATGTCGTTAATGAGGTAATGATCTTTCCTTTACATCATGAAGTATCTCATGCTTATTATAATATTATATTTTTATTTATATTTAGAAAATATTAATTTTATTTATAATTGTATGAACCCTCTTGGATGGGATAAAAACTTTTAACTTTTATTATTGAATGAGATGAGTGAGATATATTTTTGGATATTTTTCAGTAAAAATATTTATCTATTTTCATGATGTGTATTTGATGTAATATTGAAATTTTAATTTGTTTTTTTAACATTTATGTTTAAAATTTATTACCCATTAAAACCCCACTAAATATACCAATTGTGCAATGTTTGAATATATTTTATTTTCACGGAAGAAATAAGACATGTTGTGTGTGTTGTTCCCGGGGCTGCAGTGCTTTTCTTCACTTAGATTTTTTTTTTGGAAATGTTGGAAATCCGCCGTCAAATTACTCGATTCGAACTTAAACAAAGTAGGTAAAATTCCCAACCGTCCCATACTCTTATAAAGAAATGCACTCCATATACTCAAATCTAGAACTTATCAACCAAGTTCTATACCCTTCGCCACCAAATCACAACTTTTGGGGCGATTTATTTTTCTTCTTAATGTTGATTTGGTACCTTCCTGTCATATATTCAAGCTGAAAGGGAAATTTTTGGGAAATTTACAATAATTTCCTATTTTCATTATAAAAATTTACCTTTATTCTAAAAAATATTTTTAATGGCCAAATAAAATATTGAAAATGATACAGACACGGATGAATTACACAGATCTAACCAAATATGAATTAAAATAATATTGTTTTAATTAAAGCAACATTGCTTTGATAATATTTGTGGCTGGATCTGTCCAAAAAAAGATACAGACACAGATGAATTACATAGTTGCTTTAATACATATGTGGCTGGATATGTGTAATTCATATGTGTATGTATCTGTTTGTGCAATTTTTATGCGTGAAGAAAGAAGAGCGTGTAAGGTTCAAACCTCCTAAGACAAAGTCCCAGTAAGGGGTGTTTGATTAAGTGAATAAGCCTCTAAGGGGCACAAGCGCACAAATTACAGTCCTAAAGGTTATAAAAGCTAAAAGATAAAAAAATATGCTCGTTTGAGTCTTCATTTGATGATGCCTTTCTCTCTTGGTGTAGGTGAGCTTTTATACTGAAGCTTGTCAACCGTTTTTGGGCAATTCCAGTATCTCCCTCCAGTTGTTGGATCGTGCCTGTAACCGTTGAGCTGCGTGTCTCAACTGCTCGGTTGTGGAGGGAAAACCGTCCAACTGCTGCGATCGTGGAAGTAACTGCATCACGCATTTTCGTCCTATCCGCTAATTCGGTCGTCCCAAGCTCTTCGTCGCTCTTCGCTCCATTGTCCTTCATCCATTCGTTCTTTCCTTCGTCCTAGGGCGATCTCGTTCCAGGGTGACATCATTTTCTGTCAACAATTGTCCCATAAATTTACCTTGATCGAACCGGAAGTGAAGACCGAGGTGAATTTTTTCGGTCTTCCATCGACGAAAAGGCGTATAGATTGGAATGATAGAAACTCGTATGGTCATTCCTCTTCGCCCTCGACCAGCCCATCACTCGGCCAATCCCTCAGTCCAGAGAATCTGTGGAATCAGGCTCCCTGCACTCCCCGCGTAGAGAAGCTGAGGCCAGCCGCTGTCAACGAGCGTAACCCATCCGCAACCGAGAGGTGCAGTACCTTCCACAAAGAGGACCATGGACAATTGTCGCTAACGGACGCAGCCCATCCACAACATTAAATTTCATTTTACACCTTATGCCGTGTGGGTGGCCGTTAGTGAATCATTTTACATTCCATTTTACACCTTACTAAAAGGAAGCTTCCATTTCTGAAAGCCTATGTTGCATGCATATCTTTCCTTTTTCCCGACTCTGTTCTGCTTCTCCCGATCTCTTCTTTTTTATCTTAGGGAGTTCGTTTGGTTACAGAGGGCCAAGCTTCGACGTTTTGAGTAAGGTCGGCCCTTAAATGGGCGGTTGGGAGACCTTGCAAGTTACTTCTTCAACCTTCCTCTTTTTATACACTCCCAAGCCATGATACTGTTTTCACGTGAAGGGCTTTTTCATGTGTTACCTGAACGATTGGGGGGCTCCCTGCCCTAGGTCTGGTTTTTTGCTGAAAGTAAGCCTACGGCCTGATGGTAGTGTCACATCAACTCTGCTTTTCTTATGTCACGCGCGTCAATAGTGGTGACAGCCTGGCCGATGTTTCCTGGGGACGTTTATGCTTACATCTGTACTTGGCCGATCTAATGAAGGCCGGTGTTAAAATACCGAGGCTTGGTTGATCTATCGAAGGCCGATATTGGGGCTCGGCCAATTCAGTGGCTGGGCCCGAGGGAGAAGTGTTTGCCCTGTAGTTGGTTGGGCCGCCTTTTACAGTCCTATGCGAACCCATCACTTCTACAATAAATGCGTAATGAACTTCGCCTATGTCACTAATTGGTGTTCATTAGGAAGTTATTTTTCCATCTTTTTTCCTGATTGGGACGATATTTGACAACCATTCCACATATCTGGTTGTCCTAATGAACTTCGCCTCTAAAAGGCGTTCAACTTCTTTCTTAATATCATGCATGAGATTGGGCGCAAACCTCCGGGGAGGCTGCTTATGAGGCCTATGGCTTGGCATGATTGGCAACCTATGCTCCACCAACGTCCTATCTAAACCAGGCATCTCATTGTAGTCATATGCAAAACAATCTTTGTACTCTCGTAGTAAACAAATTAGCTTTTCGTGTACCTGGGACTCCAGTTCCTTGCTAACGTAAGTGATGCGTCTATATCATGCTCGCTCCCCAGATTTACCTCGCACAATACATCTTGTCCTCTTGAGATATTTGTCTTTCGTCGTCCATTCAGAGCGTATTTTTCTTTTTCCATTGATTCACCTCCTTCTATCAAGCAGTCCACTCAACATAGTTCTATCAAGCAGTCCACTCAACATAGTTCTCTTATCTTGTCCTCCGTCTGATGCACCAATAGTTTGCCTCTTAAGGCTGAAATCACGGCCTGTGCTTCAGCCTTTTCTTCGCTCTGCTACATAGGCCATTAAATTGGCCTTGGAGGCCGCAAGGGAAGCTTGCTCCTTATTCTGCTTGTTCTTCATTTAAATTGATGTGCGTTGGCTCTCCAAAAACCACTGTAGTTGGTATCGTCTGTGCGAAAAAATCATTCAACAGTTCCGCGGGGTACGGCTCATCATTTTGAGCCACAATGGTCGGGCTTTCCCCTTCGTTCAGAACTCTGGTCGGCCTATAATTCCCTTCGTACATGAAGTACTCGGCCGAATTTGTCTCTGCAACGAAAGGCTTGTTGTCGGCATGGACTATCTCCACCTCGTCCCTCTGGTTCCAGAAAACTAGGCATTGATGATGGGACGAAGGGATGAATCGGCTGCCGTGTATCCAGTCTCATCCTAAGAGCATATTGTATGTTGTCGGCCCATCTATGACGAAAAATACTATTGTTTTCGTAATACTTCACACTTGCAAGTCCAACGGAATAACCCATTTGGCCATCGTTGCCCCTCCATTAAAGCTGGTAAGAACCACTTCCGTAGGGAGGAGGTCTTCTTCTGAATTTGCCAAACGTCCTAGCATCCTAACTGGTATTGCATTAATGGCCACCCCATTATCAATCAACACTTTGGTGATAGGTATCCCATTAGCCTTTGCTTTTACGTACAGCGGCCACATATGCTTTGTCATTTGTGCTGGTGGCTTTGGGAATATCACCTTCCTTGACAGACCTATCTCTATTGCTTGATCGCCCTCATTGTTAGCTTGAGGCGGTTTTTCTTCCATGTCTCATCCAGATGGTAGCAACGTGGCTGGTGCACCTTGAGAGACATTATTGATGGCCAATCTCCATTTTTTTGGCTCTGGTGATGGTCCGTTTTATCTTAGGTGTCCCATACAAAACGAGGAATGAATATCGTCCCAAATCTTCTCCCAATGTCCCGACTGCAGGATTTTCGGCCTCATACAATTCTTTGAGAAGCCAATTTTGTGAAATTCTCTTTTTCCTTGCTTCGGTTTTGATGTCTATTTCTTCTTCTATGTCGGTCATTTCCTCATCCGAAGCCTCCCTATCTGTTATCGAGAGCGCTGCAAATTCGGTCTCGTTGCCCTCATAGACGTATTCTCTTGTTCCAGCTCCTCCGCTGTTATCCCCCTTGAATTTCACGGGCAACAAGTAATGGTTGGCCACAACCGGTGGCATACTGCCGAACTGAATGACGATAGGAGGTTCTTCATCGTCTGTTTCATCCCGCTTTCGCCTGTCGAACTTAGTGCGTTCATCACCGCTCGTCACTGCTCCTTTTTTGCTGTCACTCTCTTTTTTGTTTGCTTCTGATTTCTCCATGATGTGAGGGCTACAGCCCGTGGTGGCCCTTGCTTCGCTTTGTTGGCACATCATTCGACCATAGTTTCTTTGATGTCGCCTTAACTGCGTCCTTGTCATTTCGTCAACGGGGAAATAGTTCCTGCTTGGACGTTGTCCTGACAGTGGCCTTCGGTATGAATGCGATATATTGGGCCGATGAATTTTCGGCCTTAACGTTCTTACATTTTGGACGAAATTTGAATTCTCCCCATAGAATCTTGCGGTGAAGGTCTGTGGCTGCCATGCTGCTGACTTTTCTTTACGGGCCTTTCACAAGTCTCTTCTAACTCTCTCATCCATTCTATATTGTTTTTGCATCGAATACAAACATTCTGCTGTTCTTCATGCTCTGAATGTGCCTTAATCATTTCCAGATCGCTTGGACGATGATGGTGTCGTCCTTCGTCTAGAACTAATTTGACCTTAGGCAAATTCATCTTGGCAAGGTCTGGGTTGATCATGTTCAATTCCACCAATTTTGGAAAATGGTTGTTATCCACTGCCATCTTTTTCTCGAACGTAATTCGTCCAGATTCTATGGCTTCCTGCAAAACATTTCGGAAAATAAGACAATTATTAGTTGTATGAGACCATGCATTGTGCCACTTACAATATTTTTTACTACCGATTTGTTCGGCTGTTGGCAACGTATGTCGATCGCTCAAACTAATTTGTTTATCTTTATACAACTGGTCGAATATGGCATCCATTTTAGTGATATCAAAAGAGAAGTTCCTACTCGTTTTATCGTTCTTTTCATTAGCTTGGGCTCCGTCTATGTCTTACAAATGTAAGGCTTCCCCTTAACCAATTCGGCCAAACATAAGTCGGCCGATTCGACGTCTACTTTTCCCATTTCATAATCAATGTTTCTATAATACGTCCATTTGCTCGAATTTTTTATTTTCTCATCTTCTCGTAATAACCGCTCATAACCCACCACACTAGTGGTGAGTTGGGGAAGATCCTAAAATTCACGATCCTGAAATTTCTTTTTTAGATCGAGATTGAGGCAACCTTGAGCGATCCTCACAAATTCCTTTTCGGGCAGAGGCACGTAACATCGGCCTCAGGCTACCTTAAACAGCTGTAAAAATGTCTCGGCCCACTCTCCTGGCAACTGTCTTAGGTTCGCCAAATCGGTCAAGGCTACTTCAGATTCGGCCTTGTAAAATTGCACATAGAACAATTGTTCCATTTGCTGCCAACTTTCTATGGAATTGGCCGACAGACTGACATACCAGGAGAAAGCTACTCCTGACAATGAGCCGTGAAATAACCTCAATTTGTGGAAATCATTGACTTCCCCACACTGAATGGTAAATCGCCCTATGTGTTCCATGGTAGAAACCTCCCCAGACCCCGTAAATAGGGAAAAATCTGGTATCTTGTAGTTTCGAGGCCACAGATAAGCCACATCGATCCAATCAGGATACGACTTCCGATATCTTGGCCGAATTGGCCGTATGCCTAGACTGAATTGGTCTTGAAGGATCTCGGTCATTTGTTCCCTTAACATATCGTTGCCATTAAATGGCACGGTTATGGGCGGCGGCTGCGGTCTTCTCAAAAGTGGGACATAATCGTGATTCTGCCCCTGAGAAGCCTGGATGCCTTGAGGCAACACCACTTCATGTTGTGCCATACTTGGCCCTTGGTGTATATTTGGCCCTAATTGTGGGCCATTGCCCATAGGACTTATTCCTCCCCTAAGAACCATAGGGATGTTGGTCCCCTGCGCAGGAACATTACTAGGACCAACCTCCTGACTGCTTGGTGGAGGGAGGGGTGTAGTCCACGGCAGCGCCGTCCCGCCGTTCACACATTTGGACATTAATTCATTCAACGAGCCTAGATGTTTGGCCATGTTTTCGTAATGTGAATTGCTAGTTGATACGAATTTGTCTATGACATGCGCATTTTGAAGCCTAACCTGTTCGACAACATCCTGCGTGAATTCACCGAACAACGCGCGTACCCAGTTAGGGCTAAGCTCCCTCATAGGTTCGTATCGACTAGCATCTGCCAGACCCTCGAAATGACCGACTACGGCTGGAACGTGGGGCTGGTTGGTTTGCTCCAGTCCTCATTCTTCCGCACTCGAGCCAGATTGAGCATTTCTTTTCGGAGGCATCTCCACTATCTACACCAATCTTCTCCCACTGTGGTCGCCAAAAACTGTTTGCGCAATTTTTATGCGTGAAGAAAGAAGAGCGTGTAAGGTTCAAACCTCCTGAGATAAAGTCCCAGCAATGGGTGTTTGATTAAGTGAATAAGCCTCCAAGGGGCACAAGCGCACAAATTACAGTCCTAAAGGTTATAAAAGCTAAAAGATAAAAAAATATGCTCGTTTGAGTCTTCATTTGATGATGCCTTTCTCTCTTGGTGTAGGTGAGCTTTTATAGTGAAACTTGTCAACCGTTTTTGGGCAATTCCAGTATCTCCCTGCAGTTGTTGGATCATGCCTGTAACCGTTGAGATGCGTGTCTCAACTGCTCGGTTGTGGAGCGAAAACCGTCCAACTGCTGCGATCGTGGAAGTAACTACATCACGCATTTTCGTCCTATCCGCTAATTCGGTCGTCCCAAGCTCTTCGTCGCTCTTCGCTCCATTGTCCTTCCTCCTTTCGTTCTTTCCTTCGTCCTAGGGCGATCTCGTTCCAGGGTGACATCATTTTCTGTGAATAGTATCATTGTTCATAAAATATTTAAAGATAAATTTCTCTTCTTCACAAGTTGAAAATAGATCATGCAAATCAGGTCATCGAAATCTTAGTCCCAACTTATACGATGGCGTCCGTGCCGACGCCAACCTCTTATTTGGGGTTTTTAAAATTCATTTTCTACCTATTTTTGCTATATAGTTGGAGGCCGATACTTTTTTTAGTCGGGATTTAACGAGGAATAACAATTGTAATATTATGTTCTCTTTATTCATTAATAATATTTCACCCAAGACGAATTTGATTCAGATCCGGATGAATTTACTTTAGATCAAGACTTGGATGCTAACCTGGGATGTAAGTTCTTGTCCCAGACTTTTCTTAGCTTGAGGTTTATTATAAAAAATTCTTGAGAAGTAATTATAAGCAATAATTTGATATGTTGCTGAATTGCTTATTGTGAATCTAAATTTCCTCTTTATCTTTCCTAGAATGCCATTTGATTTTGCAAGGTGTGTGTTGGTTTCTATAGTTTTTCATCTATGTACATAAATGTAATTAGGGGATAATAATTGAGTAGGTGATATAAAAAGATCCACTTCAATCTTTTCGGTTAGAATTTTCTTTATCATTTCCAGGAAAATTGAAAAATAATTAATTAATGTGATCCATGGTTTCATTCTACTCAAGTAAAAAGCATTGGAACCATTTCATGAAGTAAGCAGATCTAAAAAAAAACGCATAGTTTCTTATACAAGAACACATGATTTACTTAGTTCATTCAAAACTGGATTACATTGTTTTCACTATATTGAAAGAGAGAATACAACAATCATAAAAATTACATCAAACCCTAGAATATAGCCAACACGCGCATATATAAGTGACGAATAACCCAAAAAATTTAGCTATGATTAGGGTCTACCGACTCACCCTCTATTTCATAATTTAAATCTCACAAAATATCTCATGGTTACGAATCAAAATGTGCATGACGAAACTTCATTCAAGATTGTGCTCATACAAGCATGATCTTTGCTTAGTCTTAGAGTGTTTGATTATAGTCAAACAAATAATATTTTAAGACTTGTCTTAAATATCAGTTTTATATCTAATTTTCAGACCTCATTCCTATGCATCATTTGATTGTATATAAAAATAATTATTTTTTTTTTCCTTTTTTTACAAGAACAATAACTATCTCGAACTTACTCCATTTAATATAATCAATTACGTCAAATATTTGTTGAAGTCATCATGCATGAAACATCTATGCCCCATGCAGTGAACTCCAGAAGCAGCAAAGGACAGAGGATGAAAGTTGACAAGCATCTCCACCTAAAGTTGAAGAGTGAAGGATCGAGCTTGCTGCCAACTTGCTTCCAGCTTTGCCAAACCGTGTGGCACTGTAGCACGCGGTTTGAGCATTATAAAAGGAGCCCCTCAGTCAGTGTAAATGCATCCCCAAGATCCTGTAATAGAGAGCAAAGTGGTGTGAGAGTTTTTTGTAAAGCTTAAATTATAAGTTTTATAATTCTTTTGTTGTGGTGTAATAAAAGAAGAGTTTTCTCTCATTTCATCTTTATTGTGTGAGTTTTATCACAACAAGTGGTATCAGTAGCTAAGGTTACTCGAAAGGATCCCGAAACTCAGAAACAGAGGTTCAGTTCGGAAAACCGATTCCAACGAAAGTTGTCAAAAATTGGTTTTGAGCATACCATCAGACTTTTCACGGCGAGACGAGAACGGTGGTAATTTTCGGCGATCGATCGGAGGTCCCAACATGCCGCACGAGCCTGGTAGAGGAGAGCCCACTCGCGTCACGCGCTTCACGAGCTGCCCAAGGAAGAAGGCGAGCCACATCAGCGCCACATCATCGGTCCAGTTAGTGCCACGTCAGCCTGTTATGCACAGTCAGTAGTCCAGTCAGCGTGCAACGTAAGCGCCGAGTCAGCATCCACGTGTCATCCAGTCAGCGACACGTCAGCTCCACGTTTCTGACACGTCAGCAACACTGCCACGTCAGCAAAAACTGGTAAATTTCAGAAAGGACCCTATACTTTTCCGAAATTATATTTTAGCCGCTAAACTTTCAGAAAATTACAATTAAGCCCTTGAACTTTCAGAAAATTACACTTTAGTCCCTTAAGTTTTTCGTAATTTCACTTTAGCCCCTGAACTTTCAGAAATTACAATTTGACCCATGTAATTTCTGAAATTTGTAATTTGGTCCATGTGTCGGATTTTGACAAACGAAGTGTCATTTCCACCATTTTCGACCATTCCGGACGCAACGATGGGCTCCGTTTTTTGAAATTCTGCTTAGAATTTTTGTGATGGATGTGGGCAACGGAAAAATGGTTTTGTTAACCAGTACCAATTATTTCACATGGAGATGAATGATGAAACACCTTATGTATGTGAAGGATTATGATGGATCGGTGTTTGTGGAGCAGAAACCAGAATGAATGACCGATGAAAAGTGGGCTAATCTTCACCAGAAAACATGCAGTACTATTCGTCAGTGGATCGACGACAGTATCTTGAACCATATTAGTGAAGATACAAATGCACGTGTCTTATAGAGAAAGCTGAAGGAGCTTTTTCGAGCAAAGACTGGCAATAACAAGTGTACTATATTAAGAAGATGATGGAGTTGAAATACCAGGAAGGTACAACTGTGGCGGACCACATCAACGATTCCTCGGAATAATGAAAGAATTATCTGGATTGGGCATAGACTTCGGAGATGAGGTAAATGACTTAATACTCCTTAATACGTTATCAGAATCTTGGGAAACATTCAGATCTATGGTGATAAATTCAGCCGTAAATGGGAAAGTCACTATGGAGATGGCGAAAACCAGGATCTTCGAGGAAGAAAAGAGGACGAGAATGCATGAGTCAGCATCAACCTCAACCTAAGAAGCTCTAGTGACTGAGAGGAACACCAGAAAGGGGAGGAGTAAAAGCCGAGGCCCAGGTAAATCAGACAAGAACCGAGGTAAATCAAGAACAATGGAAATAGAATGTTTCTTTTGTAAGAAGAAATGCCATATGAAAATAGACTGCTACAAATTGAAGAACGAGCAGTCCAGAGACAACAACAGAAGAGATGGTGACTCTAATCAAGAAAGAGTTACTACTACCACCGATAATACCTCCAAACAATTATTCATTATATACGAAGAAGATGTTTTGAATCTTGCCAGCCACGAGACCAGTTGTGAATCTTACTCCACTTGTTGTTGGTTATATAATCTGAATCCATGCTTTTCAAGCTTCCTATTAATAAAACACCAAACAACTCCAAAAGACCATTAAATGACTCGAAACATAACAAAATATTAGGCTAATGATGTCGGAATAAGTGGGTATAAACCGCACTTATCATAGTCCAACTATCCAATCAACGATTTCGAGTACACACAAATGTAATGGTTACTATAGTCCAACTATATAACCAACTACAAGTGGAGTAGTGTTTGAGTACAATCTAACTGTTCAAAGAAAATAATAAAATAATTAGTCCAACTAATATTTATAATAACGATAAATAACAAAAGAACGCGTGTATTAGCGAGTATTAAACGAAATTACAAATTTAATACTAGCCTCCCACTATTTTTCGGCGAGCCTCTAACCCTCTGTTGAGTACTCGGGAAACCTAATTTCCTAGTGGGCTAGGATCCCGTTAAATAACACACAACCTTGACTTTGGCCAACAAGCTGTATGAAATTTAACTAGGTAGATCTCTAAGATCAATATGATCCCATCCAATTCCTAGATCCGGTAGGTGGACCTCCAAGTCTAAAATATATATCCAATATATTTCCAAACATGTTTCCTCTGAATCAACTAAGCCTTGGCTTTTGCTCAACAAGCTTAATGATTCCAGTTAATCGCGACCCATTGACAGTGGGAAAGCTTTGTAATCCACGTCGATGAACAGAAGTGACCTTGACTTTGGCCAATAAATCACAACTGCCCAAGACATGCGATGTATAACAAAGCTTTCATGGTTCAAACACATCCGTGATGGACAATGATCTTGACTTTGGCCAACAAATCAAAGCCAATCTTGGATCTTGAGAGAGAACCACTCAATGGAAGGAAACGATTAATATTTAATGTGAGGGCGTTTTCATAAATTGGCAACCAAATTATTATCTTTGATTAGATCTCATCATACACCCTTAAACATGCATTCTAA
The DNA here is from genome assembly GCA_019454045.1 of Zanthoxylum bungeanum. Classification (NCBI taxonomy): domain Eukaryota; kingdom Viridiplantae; phylum Streptophyta; class Magnoliopsida; order Sapindales; family Rutaceae; genus Zanthoxylum; species Zanthoxylum bungeanum. The sequence continues at coordinate 22,059 of SKCR01023953.1, read as the reverse complement.
AAGCATAATAAGGCGCGAAAAAAAAATTAAAAATGATATGCGGATGGATATATGCAAATTTGTTCCTAGAACAAATCTCTCTATTTCCTCTATCCCGCTAACAATTTACAGCCTTCTACCCAATTACATAATACATAAAGAAACCTCATTTACATTGAGGGGAATTGGTGAGAAGAGAAATACAAAGAGATAAGGAGGTGATAAGCTGGACACACAGGTCCAATTTAAATAAATACCATATTTACAACAATTTCCAAAATTTCCCCACCCATCTAATATCCATCCGATATAAAATATTCATATAAATACATCCAAGTATTCACACAAAGTATGTTGTCAATCAATCTAATCCAATTAATTAATCTTCAATTAATGACCATTCAATGTTCATACAACGATTTGATTTGCGCGAGTCTAACTCGTTTAAGAATAAATACTCAAAGTAAGTATTCTTGAATTATATCGAACTACAATTTTAAATCCAATTTAAATTGTGTCTGATGCTAAAACATGTTTAATTCCAAATTAAACAATTACACTTATAAAAATGCCTTTTTAGACTTGGATTCCAAATCCAATCCAATCGGGTCTCAAAGGCCCAATTAGCATCCAATGCCAATTCAATTAAGTCCAATGGGCTTTTAATTAATTCTTTAGGCATGAACTTTGGCCATTATAGATCCAACCTAAAATGCCAAGGCCCATTTAGGAATCACCCTATGCCAAAAATCAATTTTGGCCCATTAGGCCCAATTAAATAATTGAAGGCCCAAAGTCATATTTTGGACCTTTATGGAAATGGTTTAGGCCAATTGGATCCAACCCAATTGTCCAAAACCATACTTGGCCCAACCAAGCTCATTTAGCCCAAATAAAATAAATTAGATTAATACATTATTTTAAATATCACATTAATCCAATTTAAAGTGTAATAAACACAATTAATTAATTAATCTATTATTTCCAAAACCTTAATTAATCTAATTAATCATGCTTTACATTCCAATACATGTCCAACACAAATTGAAGCAAAATCAATTCACCAACATGTTTACATACTCATGGTAATAACAAGAAATAACATTCAATTTTGATTTCAATCCAATTAAATCAACAATCACCATTCATTTCATGCTTTTTAACACATCTAATTGTCAAATTTCCAAAAATCACCATGAGTTCTTCCTAGAGTAGTATTCGGCCTAGTGATAAAATTGGGGAAATTTTGATCCAATTAATTTTCACAAATCCAATCATGCATAACTCTAAGTCATCATCATATAATCACAACCAAACAACCAATTTAGAAATATACATGCTACAAACAAAATCCCCAAATTAAAGTGTATAAACCCTAGAATTCAAATCATGCTTAGATAGACTCTAATACCATTGTTAGTGTCCTACACATGCCACAAGATCACTAAGATGATTCGTGTGTGAATTATCACGTAAGGTTGCGGAAAAAACTTACATTGATCAGTTGAGAATTTCAAAAATTCCTTTGAAATGGATGAAGCTCCAAGCTTTTCCTTTCTTGTAAAACCCTTGGGTGAGTTTCCCTATCACCTTAATAAACTCTTTTAAGTGCTAGCTTGAAGGAAAATTGAAAGAAAAATTTTCCCTTGGAGAGAGCAAGGTTGGGCCAAGCATGGGAGAAGAGAGAAGTTGTATTGACTTGTGTTGGTTTTTCAAAAAACAAGTAGTTGTATAATTGTTTTCCAAAAACAAAAACAAGGATAATTAAATAATGATAATTGTATTGACTTGTGTTGGTTTTTCAAAAAACCAAGTAGGTGAAAAGCAAATTGTTTCATTAAATTTTTCCAACCACTCACATCACACTTTTGATAAGTTGATATAAGTGAAGTGGGTCTCACCACTTTAAATTCAAAATTCAAGTTGGCATCTCCAACACACAACTTAGCTTTGGGCTCAGGTTCGTTTAATCCGACTAAACGAATTTTCCGTCGCTAAATAATTAAATCTAATTTAATTAAATAATGATGCCTCACAAAATTATTACGAAAATCGCTTACGAATTAATTCCAAATTCATTCATTCGCTTGAATTAAAATCCAATTTTAATTTCGTATTGAAATCCAATTTCAATTAATATATCTGATATATTATTTTAGCCCAAATAAAATAAATTAAATAGAAAAATCCAATTTAACTATTAAATTTATTTTACTGATTAATTCTAAATTAATCGCGTTCTCTATTCTGTAAGAATTTAATCCTAGATTAATTCTTACTGCAATTAATCCCATATTAATTTTCTCTCTCACAATTAATCCCAGATTAATTCTATTCGAGTTAAATGTCATTGGTGAATCTTTGGGAAGCGACCCAAGAGACTTCTGGATATGTTGGCAGTAAATCCGATTGTCAGACTATCTGACACGTGCGTACCCCGTACCATGTTCTCATCGATTTACAAGACATGGTTGGCTTTCAGCAAAGCACTGTGCCTACCCAATTCTCCAGAAATGTCTGTGGAGGAATATATCTGTATCAGGCATAGTAATACTATATAATGCGTAATACGATCCAGTATCGGATGTCACATGCTAGGCCTAAGGCTGACTCTGTGTCTACCCCGTACGAAGCATATATCGGATCACGAGTAACTAGTCTTTGTAATCGGAAAGTCATGACCCAGTCATACTTTCCCGATACTTGCAGCTTTTAAGAGTACTATTAACGTATCATGTGTTACCATCATCTCCATATGATTGAAGTGATACTCTAATCTTGACATCACATCCAATACACTACGATTCTCAGTAAACCCAGTACAGGCGTACACAAAACCTGTTAAAGCTCTGGATTACCAATACCAAAGCAAACTGATTGTCGCAAGTATTAACGACGTAAGTCTCAAGTTAAAGATCACAAACACCTACCCTGATTCGGATTCCCATAGACACATAGTCATACTACCAATGGGTTTCCGAGTGGATCTCTCCAAAGCGAACTATTCTCGGTCCAACGGCTAACAGAACCTCTTATCACACTTGCATAAGTATCCAATACTTAAACATATGAGAACTATGCCATTAAGCTTCCATAACCTGTGAAGTGCAATACTAGTATATTTCGTATTATCGATGTCCAGTCTCGATAATACTACCACTAGAGATATTTAATGATTAAACCATTCGTGGATTAATACTGTCTCATATCTTATTAATCCGATTTAATTATAAGGACTTTTATCATTAATAATCCAAGTAATCCAATTACATAATGATAAAATAGCAATTTCCTTTTGTCACATAATTAATTTGTACAAAAACATAATGTTTATTACAAATAGTGATGCTATGAGTCATAATTGTCCAACAATCTCCCACTTGGCTGATAGCCAATCACTCAAGTATCTAATACCTGAACTATATACATGTCACTCAAACGTTTACTGAGATATAGCTTTCGTCAGTGGATCTGCAATGTTGTCATTTGATGCGATCTTCTCGATCTTCATATCGCCACGGTGTATGATCTCACGAATCAGATGGAAACATCTAAGACATACTTGGATCGTTGATGAGACCGTGGTTCCTTAGCATGTGCTATAGCCCCGTTATTGTCACAATACAAAGGTACGGGCTCAGCTGCTAACGGAACTAATCCTAATCCAATTAGGAATTTACGGATCCAAACTGCTTCTTTTGCTGCCTCAGCTGCATCAATATATTCCGCTTATGTTGTTGAATTGGCAACAATATCTTGCTTGGATATTTTCAGCTCACTGCTCTGTTGTTCAAACAAAATATGTAACCAGATTGTGACTTACAGTCGTCTTTATCGGTTTGGAAACTTGCATCGGCGTACCCAGTCGCCTTAAGTTATCCTTCCCATAGACTAAGAAAGCATCCTTAGTTCTTCTAAGATACTAAAAGATGTTCTTTACAGTAATCCAGTGACCGTCACCTGGATCGGCCTGATAGCGAATGCACATGCTCAAAGCATATGAGACATCAGGTCGCGTACATATCATGTCGTACATGATCGATCCGACTGCGGAAGCATACGGGATCCGACTAATTAAATCTCTCTCATATTTAGTTTAAGGACACATGTCCTTAGATAGAGAGACGCCATGTGACACTGGAAACAGCCCCTTCTTGGATTGATCCATGTTGAATCTCTTCAACACTTTGTCAATGTACGAGCTCTATGAGAGTGTCAGCAGCTTTCTAGATCTATCCCGGTAGATCCTTATTCCTAAAATGAAAGCTGCTTCTCCCTGGTCTTTTATGGAGAATTTTAATGAAAGCCAAGATTTCACCGATTGTAGAATGGGAATGTCATTGCCTAAAAGCAATACATCATCAACGTATAAGATAACAAATGTCAGTGCGCTCCCACTAACCTTCTTATATACATAAGAATCATATTCATTTTGAATGAAACCATATTCTTTTATGATCTCATCAAAACGTTGGTTCCAAGAACGCGATGCTTGCTTTAATCCATAAATGGATCGGTTTAACTTGCAAACCTTGTTTGCATGTCTTGGCACGAAAAAAACCGTCAGGCTGTTGCATATAAACATCCTCCAAAAGGTTTCCGTTAAGGAAAGCAGTTTTGATGTCCATCTGCCATATTTCATAATCGAAATATGCAGCAATAGCAAGCATTATCCGAATGGATTTAATCATGGAAATAGGTGAAAAAGTCTCATCGTATTCGACACCATGTCGTTGACGATACCCTTTCGCTACAAGTCTAGATTTGTATGTTTGTATGTTGCCATCCATGTATGTCTTCTTCTTGAAGACCCATTTACAACCAATAGGCTTAATGCCTTCTGGTGCATCAACCAATGTCCAAACTTGGTTAGTATACATGGAATCCATTTCCGACTTCATGACATCCTACCATAAAGCGGAGTCGATACCTTGTATCGCTTCCTCATACATAGCTGGTTCATCTTCCTCAATTAGATTAATGTCTACAAGAGGTGAGATCAGAAACCCATACCTCTCAGGTTGTTTTCTGACTCTCTCCGACCTACCCGGTTCTTGTGTATTAGAAGATTGTGGAACAGTTTCATCCCTGATGGACTCTTCGTGTTCCGTGAGGGGGTCGGTGTCAGGAACAATATCACTCTGATTTTCATCAAGTTATACTTTCATCCCACTTTCCACTGCATTCAAGAATTCATTTTCTAGGAAAACCGCATGGAGAGTAGCAAATATTTTGTTCTCTTGTGGGTTGTAGAAGTAATATCCTTTGGTTTCCCTAGGATAACCTACAAATAGGCACTTATCTGATTAATCATGCTTTACATTCCAATTCATGTCCAACACAAATTAAAGCAAAATCAATTCACCAATATGCTTACAAACTCACGGCAATAGCAATAAATAACATTCAATTTTGATTTCAATCCAATTAAATCAACAATTAACATTCATTTCATGCTTTTTAACACATCCAGTTGTCAAATTTCCAAAAATCACCATGAGTTCTTCCTAGGGTAGTATTCGGCCAAGTGATAAAATTGGAGAAATTCTGATTCAATCAATTTTCACAAATCCAATCATACATAACTCTAATTCATCATCATATAATCACAACCAAACAACCAATTTAGAAATATACATGCTCCAAGTAAAATCCTCAAATTAAAGTGTATAAACCCTAGAATTCAAATCATTCTTAGATAGGCTCTGATACCATTGTTAGTGTCCTACACATGCCACAAGATCACTAAGATGATTCGTGTGTGAATTATCAAGTAAGGTTGCGGAAAAAACTTACATTGATCGGTTGAGAATTTCAAAAATTCCTTTGAAATGGATGAAGCTCCAAGCTTTTCCTTTGTTGTAAAATCCTTGGGTGAGTTTCCCTATCACCTTAATCAACTATTTTAAGTGCTAGATTGAAGGAAAATTGAAAGAAAAATTTTCCCTTGGCGAGAATGAAGGTTCGGCCAAGCATGGGAGAAGAGAGAAGTTGTGTTGACTTGTGTTGGTTTTTCAAAAAACCAAGTAGTTGTATAATTGTTTTCCAAAAACAAAAACAAGGTTGGTGAAAAGTAAATGGTTTCATTAAATTTTGCCAACCACTCACATCACACTTTTCACAAGTTGATATAAGTGAAGTGGGTCCCACCATTTTAAATTCAAAATTCAAGTTGACATCTCCAACACACAACTTAGCTTTGGGCCCGGGTTCATTTAATCCTACTAAACGAATTTTCCGTCGCTAAATAATTAAATCCAATTTAATTAAATAATGATGCCTCGCAGAATTATTACGAAAGTCGCTTACGAATTAATTCCAAATTAATTTATTCGCTTGAATTAAAATCCAATTTTAATTTCGTATTGAAATCCTATTTCAATTAATATATCTTATATATTATTTTAGCCCAAATAAATAAATTAAATAGAAAAATTCAATTTAACTATTAAATTTACTTTACCGATTAATTCTTAATTAAACTCTCTCTTCTGTAAGAATTTAATCCCAGATTAATTCTTACCGCAATTAATCCCATATTAATTTTCTCTCTCATAATTATCTCTGATTAATTCTTTTCGAGTCAAATGTCATTGGTGAATATTTGGGAAGCGACCCAAGAGACTCATGGATATATTAGTAGTAAATCCGATTGTCAGACTATCCAACAAGTGCGTACCCCGTACCACGTTCTCATCGATTTACAAGACATGATTGGCTTCTAGCAAAGCATCGTGCTTACCCAATTCTCCAGGATTATCCATGGAGGAATATTATGTGTATCAGGCGTAGTAATACTATGTAATGCGTAATACGATCCAGTATCGGATGTCACATGCTTGGCCTAGGGCTGGCTCTGTGTCTGCCCCGTACGAAGCATATATCGGATCACGAGTAACTAGTCTCTGTAATCGGAAAGTCATGACCCAGTCATACTTTCCCCATAGTTGTAGCTTTTAAGAGTACTATTACTGTATCCTGTGTGACCATCATCTCCATATGACTGAAGTGATACTCCCATCTTGACATCACATCCAATACACTACGATTCTCAGTAAACCCAGTACAGGCGTACAAAAAACCTGTTAAAGCTCCGGACGACCAATACCAAAGCAAACTGATTGTCGCAAGTATTAGCGACGTAAGTCTCAGGTTAAAGATCACATACACCTACCCTGATTCAGATTCCCATAGACACATAGTCATACTACCAATGGGATTCCGAGTGGGTCTATCCAAAACGAACTGTTCCCATTCCAACAGCAAACAGAACCTCTTATCATACTTGCATAAGTATCCAATACTTAAATATATGAGAACTATGTCGTTAAGCTTCCATAACGCGCGAAGTGCAATACTAGTCTAATCCGTATTATCGATGTCCAGTCTCGATAATACTACGACTAGGGATATTTAATGATTAAACCGTTCATGGATTAATATTGTCTCATATCTTATTAATCCGATTTAATCATAAGGACTTTTACCATTAATAATCCATGTAATCCAATTACATAATGATAAAATAGCAATTTCCTTTTGTCACATAGTTAATTTGTACAAAAACACAATATTTATTACAAATAGTGATGATATGGGTCATAATTGTCCAACAGTGACTTCCATCTAAGTGTGGAAGATAACTCATATATCAATAATAGTATCTCAAGTCAAAGAATCACTATGCTCACTCAACTCAAGAAGATTCTTATTGATGTTGGTGTACCATCCATTAAGAATCTTCGGTGAGTCATTCAGTGTTTATCCGCTATAAACACCTACACGTCTATACGAGTCTCCAATACTATTGGTTCATTGAGAAACCATCAGAATCTAAGATTCCAATACGACATGTACCAATCTCTACGGGTTTACTTTACTGACCAAATAGTGTAAACTTTGACCTGGAACTTTCTAAGAATGATAACGTCATGATACAACTCAATGTCAGTTGCGACGCTTTTGCAACAGTATCATAACTAATCATTCTAAGGTCTGTTACGTCTTTACCATATTAAAGAAGATGTTATATAAAAGAAACTGCTTATTTTATTCATAATAAAATATTACATTAGTATTTACAATGAAATACATAATAAAATTGGCGCTCAGAGCACCAACCTTAACAAAATCTCCCACTTGCTCTAGTGCCAATATCGATTGTATCTAATACCCATCGACTCCAAATGTTTATCAAATAACTTCAGAGGAATGGCCTTGGTAAGCGGGTCTGCTACATTATCTTCACTCGATACCTTGCACACGACAATATTCCCTCACGACATAATCTCTCGAATGATGTGGTACTTTCATTCCACATGCTTCGACTTCTGATGCGCCATTGGTTGTTTTCCTTGCGCAATGGCTCCAGTATTATCACAGTATAACGGAATCAGATTCTCGATACTTGGGACTACTCTCAATTATGTGATAAAGTTCCTAACCCAAACAGCTTCCTTTGCAGCTTCAGAAGCTGTAATATATTCCACCTCTATGGTGGAATCAGCTGTCATCCCCTGTTTGGAACTCTTCCAACAAAATACACCTTCATTAAGGGTAAATACGAATCCTGATATAAACTTTCTATCATCAGGATCCGATTGGAAATCAGAATCTGTATACCCATTAACTTGCAGTTCGTTTCCTTCATAGTTAATAAACTTATCCTTAGTACCTTTAAGATATTTGAGGATATGTTTAATGGCCATCCAATGATCATTTCCTGGATTGGACTGATATCTGCTAGTCACACTAACTACGAAGCTGATATCAGGCCTGGTACATAACATGGCATACATGATGCTACCCAAACACGAAGCATAAGGTTGATTAGACTAGCAAATCAAGATAGATATCTAAGCAAACAGTCATTCATCGATATGCAATTTCTTCAACTAATCACCTCGTCAACACTTAAGTTCTTACTGCTAAAAACCTATTATTAAGTGCTTACGAGTCTAACATAGATCAACTTTTCAAGGCATCAGATAAAAGTAAATCGGACACTTATCGTTTCTAAAATTTCACCCATAAACAAACAAAATTCATCACAGGATTTATGATTTACTATCAAAGACTAAAAATAATTTTTTTTAAACTTAAACAAAAAAATAACAAGTAAACAACATGCACACAACCCCAAACTTAAAGCTTGCATTGTCCTCAATGTAAGATAAAAAATAAATAAAGAGAGTGAGGAACAACACTACCGTGCATGGAGTTGATCAAGCTCCTGATGGTCAGAATTTTATTGCGCGGGCTTTTTGTGTGTCTCGTGCTACCTGCATAAATAACATGCAAAATAAATAAATAAACAATAGCACACAATAAAACAAAAATTAAAAATAATGAAAATAATAATAAAACAAATGCAAGGGTTGCCTCCCCGCTAGCGCTAAGTTTAACGTCTTCAGCTAGACGCAATCACCTAAAATGATTATGGTGGCTTAAACATAGTGAACCAGGTAATCTCACATGCTTCTTCTTTGGTATCCACCGGTTCTTATGACATGAAAAAGACAGCTTGGCAGGTTGCGGTAATTTATCCATAGATGGTCCCCCAAGATATGTAGATTGTCCCCCAATTGGAAATTCTGGACTGCCCATTCGGCAAAATTGGCTCGGCCTCCTTTTTAACCTTCCAGGGATCATCTCCAAGTGAGCACTGACTTTTATTTTCCTCTTTTTATGGCGCTTTGGGAGTGGTTTCAGGTTTAGCTGCGGAGAATTTTCCTTTATACATGACTGCACTATGCTCGTAAGTTGTTGAAATACTGACTCACTCTGCGTGTTTGCAACTCTCTTCTCTACTATATCTACCATGTGACATTTTACATCACCTTGAGAACTCGTCATAGCTTTGGAAACACTGAATGTGACTTCTTCATCTTGAACATTCAATTTCAATTCACCTCTGTTCTCTTTTTTTGTTACTGTTTCCTCCTGAAATACCATTTCATTTTCTTTACTGCCTTGAGAGGTGTCTTTAATCTCTTTTTCGCTCCTACAGGTTATGATTTGACATTAGTTTTTGGGATTGAATTCAATATTCCTTGGAAACACCCATGTCTGTTGATTGGCCATGGAAGAAACAAGCAGCGTAATATGCACTTCTAAAGATTTCAATGTTGTCCCCATATTGCCCATATGTGTTTCGATGTTATCCAGCCTTGACTCATTCTTCTCAAACCTCTCTGAAGCTGTAGCTACAAACGTGCTCATGAAGTCTTCTAAGGAAGGTTTATGCTCAGCTCTTGGATAATTAAAGCTATGAGGAGGTTACAAAACGTTCTCCATATCAGCATATGAAAAATTCGGATGATAATAATTAGGGTAGGACTGCCTCTATAGTTGTTGAAGTTCCGATTGTTCACAAACTGTACTTGTTGAAATCCTGCTCCTCTGTTGGGTAAAAGCATTCCACTAGCATAAGCAGTTTCAATAGACGGTTGGCTCATTCGATTTGTCAATACTTCTAGACGAGTCATGAGGGACGATACTTGAGCTATCAGTGCACCAATAGAATCTGCCATTACTTCTTTTCCAACTCTCCTCGTACGAAAAAAATATAAAACAAAAAAAAAATAATAAATAAAATAAAATAAAAATAAAAATCTAAATTAAAGCTAAGATTACTTGGTAGTAGTATTAATGTGAATTAAACAAATAATCACCGGCAACGGCGCCAAGAACTTGTTGTGATATTTTTATATCGTACCACAAGTATACGGTGTCAAGTTTTAGTATAAATGAGTTTAGAGTGTCGAACCCACAGGGATTGTGTTAACTCGCACTAAGTACTACAATTGATAATCCTAACTTTATTTAGACGATAATTAATAAAGATTTAATTAAATAAATAAAATATAAAAACAATTAAATAGGAGGAACTAATACGATAGAGATTCTGGATCCTGATTTCACCTAGCTGTCACCTATGTATTTGTCATGTCAATTAATCCATGCTCAGTTATATTGTTTATAAGTCAAGACTCCTAAAATATCCATTCCATCTCTCGAGTTGTTGGACAATTATGACCCATAACGTCACTATTTGTATAGATTATGGTGTTGTTGTACAAATTAACTATGTGACAAAGGAGATTGCACTCTTATCATTTGTTATTAGATCACCTAGATATATAAATGATAGAAGGTCCCTATAATTTGTTCCTGGATGGAGAATGATATGAGAAAGTATCAGTCCACGAAAGATAAATCATTAAATATCCCTAGTCAGAGTATTATCGAGATTTTACATCGATAAATACGTAAAAGACTAGTATTACACTTGTGCATGTTTGTGAGGGCACGACGACATAATTCTCATATATTTGGGTATAGGATACTCATGCAAGTGTAATAGGAGGTTGTGTTTTACCGATGGTACGGGAAACAGCTTCGCTTTGGATTGACCCCCGCGGAATCCCATTGGTAGTATGACTATGTGTCTATGGGAGTCTGCAATCAAGGAAGGTGTATTTGGTCTTAACCTGAGACTTGCACCGCTAATATTTACGATAATCAATATACTTTAGTTGAGGTCGTCCAGGGCTTTAACAGGTTCTGTGTATGCCAATGTTGGGTATATTGAGAATCGTAGTGTGTTGAGTGTGATGTTAAGATAGAAGTATCACTCCAGTCATATGGAGATGATGGTCACATAGGATACGGAACTCGTTCTCTTAAATGCTCGAGCTATCGAGATATTATGACTAGGTCATGTATATCCAGTTATAGAGACTAGTTACCAGACATCTGATATGTGCTTCGTACGGGGCAGACACAATTCCAGCCCCAGGCCTAGCACGTGATCATCCGATGCTGGATCGAAATACTCAATACTACGGTATACTACGCTTGATATAGATCATATATTCCTATAAGTATATTTCTGGAGAATTGGGTAGGCATGGCGCTTTGCTAGAAGCCAACCTTGTCTTGTAAATTGGTATAAACGTAATACGAGTTACTTACGTGTTTGGATAGTCCGACAACCGAATTTACTACCAACATATCCGGGGATCTCATGGGTCTCTTCCCAAAGATTCACCGATGATTTATGACTCGCACTTTAATTAATCTGGGATTAATTAGAAGAGAGAGAGAAAATTAATCTGGGATTAATTACAGACATATTTTATCGGGGATAAAATATTAATTAAAAAGAGAGAACGATTAATTTGGAATTAATCGAAAAAATAATTTATTCGATATATTATGCGAAATTAGATTTCGACGCGGAATTAAAATTAGATCAAACGAATTAATTTAGAATTAATTCGTTAGCGACATAAATAGTGATTTCGCTAGGCGTAATCGTTTAATTACGTCGCGACGGAAAATTCGTTAATTTGGAATTAGCGAACCCGAGCCCGGGATTATTTGCGAGCGCATTCGCATTTCGAATTCGAGTGCGGCATGCAAGTCAAATCGAGCGTCAAATCACAAGTCACATCAAGCGTCAAATCACATGTCACTTTGAGTGATGTGACAATTTGATTGATTGATTGAGTGATTGATGTGGTAGTTGAAAAAACATTAATGGCTTTTTGCTTTTTGACTTTTTGGTAAAAGGAAAATGGTTTTGTTTATTTGTTATTTTGAGTTTTGGAAAATCAAATATATAAATATAAATCATTTTCTTTTTCTTTTCTCTCTCTCCCTTACCCATTTTCGGTCTTCTCTTTTCCCTCATTCTCTTTCACGGCTTGGAGCCGATTTCTTCCTCTCTATTTCTGGTTCTACCGAATGACAAAGAGAAGCAAGAGAAGTATTTTGTTGCAAAATACAAAGTGCTAGCACACACTTGAGTCTTCTTAAGGTGATATGGAAACGATTTCGTGAGCTTGGAGTCACAAAGCTTGGAGCTTCAATGGAGTCTCCCATGGCCGATTCTTGTAGGAACCAAGCCAGTCAAAATCGAGCAGTCCACTGGCCATGGAAGCTACTGCCGTGACTTTTGAGGGAGCTTGAAGGCTCGTGTTTATCGCGTCGCAAGATCCGTTCATTATGAGTATGTTTCCGACATTCTCCTTTTTGTATTCATGTGTTTTTGTGCTTGATTTGATGATTCTTGGGACCTAATTAGAAACCAACAATGGTATCTTGAGCTTACATCAAACATGAAAATTTTAGGGTTTGAAATTGGGTAAAAATCGATTTGAGCATCAATTGGTTAAATTGTTTGATTTAGTATGCTTGAATGAGGTTGAATTGAAGTTGTGCATGATCAATTTCATGAAATTTGATTGGATCAAATTTTCCCCAATTATGGAGGCTTGGCCGAAAATGTGGAACCCTAATGTCTTGGTAATTTTTGTTTGTTTGATCATTGGATGACTTAAAACAATTGGGTAAAGTTGATTTGAGGTTTAATTGGATTGAATTTTGAATTGGACAAATTTTCCCCAAATTATGGCTTGGCCGAAACTTGATGATTTTTTGAAATTCATGGTGTTTTTGATTTGATTCATTGGATGAGTTGAATTGATTTGGGAAATGATGATTGTGGATTCAATTGGATTGAAACCGAATCGAATTGTAAAATACCCTAATTGCCGAGACACTTAAAGCATGTATTGGGTTTGATTTTGATTGAATTGTGTTGGACACTATTTGATGTTAAAGTGCATGATTAATTAGGCTAATTGATGTTTTAGAAATGTTAATTGGGTAATTAATTGTGTATTACACTTAGGTTAATTAATTGTGGAATTTGGAATTTTATAAGTTAATTAATTGGCTTGAAATTGGATTTGGGCCTTATAGGTTGTAATTGGGCTTTTGGGCTTGGTTGTACCAAGTAAGGTTTAGGCCAATTTGGTTGGATCCAATTGGGCCCAAAACCGCATCGATAAAGTCCAATTATGACTTAATGGACCTTAATTATTTAATTGGGCCTAATGGGCTAAAATTGATTTCTGGGCTTATGGGGTAAATCCCGGATTGGATTTTAGTTATTCGGTTTGACCCGAGTTGACCAAAAGTCCACGCCTTAAGGAAATTAATTAAAAGCCCATTGGAGTTTAATTAAATAAACATTGGATGTTAATCGGGCTTTGAGACCCGTAACGATTGAATTTGGAATTTAAGTCGTAAAGGTTCGTTAATTAAGTGTAATATTTAATTTGCAATTAAATAGTGAATTAATATTAAATACAAATTGAATTGGATTTAATTTTGTAGTTTAATTTAATTCAAGAATTCGTACTTTGAGTACTTATTCGCAAATCGAGTTTGACTCGCGCAAAATCAAATCATTGTTTGAACATTGGATGATCACTAATTATCAGATTAATTAATTGGATTAGATTGATTGATAACATGCTTGTGTGAATACATGGTTGCGATGTATGAATAATGAATATCATATGGATATTAGATGGGTGGGGAAATTTTAGAAATTATTGTAATAAATTTGATTTATTAATTGAACCTGCGTGTCCAGCCTTATCACCTCCATACTCTTTGTATTCTCTTCTCACCTATTCCCTTCAATGTAAATGAGGTTTCTTTAGAAGTGTAGTGTAACGGGTAGAAGTAAATACGTGTGCTAGCGGGAGAGAGAAAATGAGAGATTTGATCTAGGATCAATTGTATAAAGTATCCATCCGCATATCATTATTATTTTTCATATACGCTTTATTATGTGTTTAGAATGCATGTTTAAGGGTTTATGATGATGAGACCTTAACAAAGATAATAAATTGGTTGCCAATTTGCATGCGAAAAACCCTCGCTAAATATTAAGCGTTTTTCCTTCCATTGAGTGATTCTCACTCAAGATCCGAGACGGCATTGGTTTTTTGGCCAAAGTCAAGGCCTTTGTCTGTCGAAGATGTGTTTGAATCATGAAGGCTTTGTTCCATATCAGTGTCTTGTCCAAGTTGTGGTTTGTTGGCCAAAGTCAATACCACTTCTTGTCCATCGACATTGATTACGAAGCTTTCCATGGTCAATGGGTCGCGCTTGACTGGGATCACTAAGTTTGTTGTGCCAAAGCCAAGGCTTAGTTGATTCAGAGGAAAACGGTTAGGTAATACATTGGATGTATTGGCATATATAAGATATATGTTTCGGACTTGGACGTCCCCCTACCGGATCTAGGAATTGGATTGGATCCAATTGATCTTAGAGATCTACCTAGTTAATTAATATACAATTTGTTGGCCAAAGTCAAGATTATGTGATATTTAACGGGATCCTAGCCCACTAGGAAACGCAGTTTCCCGAGTACTCGGCAGAGGGTTAGAGGCTCGCCGAAAAATAGTGGGAGGCAAGAATTGAATTTGCAATATTCGTTTAATTACTTGCCATACGCGCTCAATCACAAATCATTCGTCATATAAATTAAATGTTAGTTGGACTAATATTTAAATTGTTGTTTTAATAAACAGTTGGATTGTATTATAGTTGATTATATAATTGGATTATAGTAATCAATATATTTGAATTAATTAATTTCAATTTACAGTTGATTTTATAATTGGATTATAGTAATCAATGTAATTGAGGTTAATTAATTTAAATTATGTTTGATTATATAGTTGGACTATAATAATCATTATAATACATAGTACCACAAATCGTTGATTAAATAGTTGGACTATTAGAATCAAGATAAATTGAAAGATTGACATTTAAAACATAATTCTGGGGAAAATGTGTTTAATTGGTTTAATTTTCAAATTGGGAATACAGTTTCAGGATGGTCCTGGAAACTAATAAGTTACTTTATTTGATAAAATAACATATTAGGCCTAAGCCCGGAGTTAAGCAAACAGTAGAGCATGATATTTGGAATATTCATGTGATGATAACTTAAGTGTTTAATCCATTACGCTTGTCGCAATAGACTCCTTAATTTCTCAATCAGAACTAAGGATTAGATCCTTAAAGTATGATAATGAAATTGAAGGATTTTCATGGATCTATTTTAGATCTTTGAAATACTAAATTGCAATAAATAATTCTTGGAGAATTAATGACTATTCTCAAGGAGACAAAGTCAATCTTTGCAATTAGTCAAGTAGCGCAAGACGCACCTTACTTCGATATTCTACAAGGCAATGGCTGACCAAAGGCTTCTGGAGTGTTGAAACCGGCAAAGGCAAAATCATTATAATCTTCTGGGAAGATAAATGACATATCCTAAAATGTCTGCACAATTGTGGCAAACGGGATCGTAGAAGCGTGACTGCCGTTTGGACAGAGCAGACATGAAGGAATTGAAGACGAGCAAGGCTCTAACTTCAAATATGGTTGTCATAATTATGTTCACTACTAGTATTAAATTGGATTTTAAATACTTAGTGTGGTACATAAATATATATTGATGTTCAGAATCTGTTTTGAACAAGATACTGACTTCAATTGAGATTTATCTGCAATTGGAAACGGGACGAAAGTCACTATTTTAACCGTAGATACCTGAATTTAGGAACTACCTTCGGGTTAGTACTTAAATTAAGAAACTGTTATAATGTAACTAGTTTGACTAGATACATTATCTCTATATCAGTGTTTAACCCGCTGCGGGTGAACCTTTATATTCTAGAACACTAAAGTGTTTTATTATATAAAGATGATATTGAGATAAACACATTAGATGTGAATAACAGAATTTATATTTTGAATATAAATAATATCTCAAATATATAACATGACAAATAAATAGTTCAAAACTGATTTGATCAGAAGAAACTAATTGTGGCATAGTTGTCAGGGACACTATTAAAAAAGAATCGTATATCCACACTTTCGAAGAGTGGGTACTGGGACTAATTTGATTCTATTCAAATAAAGTCTACGAATCTAGTTTATTGGGCAAAGTGCCAGTGCCACCGATCTGTTAGCCCTAGTTCATAGTGAAGCAAGTGGGCCCATGTCTAGCTAGGCTAGATGTGAATATGAATA
Source organism: Zanthoxylum bungeanum (assembly GCA_019454045.1). Classification (NCBI taxonomy): domain Eukaryota; kingdom Viridiplantae; phylum Streptophyta; class Magnoliopsida; order Sapindales; family Rutaceae; genus Zanthoxylum; species Zanthoxylum bungeanum. The sequence goes on along the minus strand of SKCR01023953.1, from coordinate 5,163 downwards.
TTTCGTGAACTTTACGGATGTGGCATCGCGTATGGTTATGTGTTTCTTTTGAATAACACAAATCGAAAACTTTTAGAGTTTCGACACGAAATAGACAAACAATCGGCTGAAGTATTAAACCGTCACGGTAAGACCGTAATGAAAAATACTTAAGCAATAAGTTTCTTGTACACTTGTAAGAGTATAGTATTCTTTCAAAGAGGACTCCTCCCGGAACACGTCAGTTTGACGGTGTGTCCAAACAGCATTAACCGAATTTTGTTAGATGTGATAAGGTTAATCACGAGTCGCTCTAAGCTACCATTTCCTTCAACGGATAAGCTTTAACCAGTGCAAGAACTTATTTAGAAAAAGGTTCTATAAAATCTGTTTGACAGATAACATATTAGATATGAACGGGAAAGAAACCGGATTTCTCATTCCTGCTAGATTTGGGTATGCTAGGCATACATTTGGATGATACCAAAAAAGAACCCAAATTGGATAAGTGCCAAATGTAGGTTATCCTAGGGATACCATAAGTATTGTACTTATACACCTCACAAGAGAACAATTAGATTGTTGCTCACCATGAGATTTTCCTAAGAGGAATATCGATATGCAGTGGTAAGTGGGAGGATAGTAAAACTTGATGAAAAATCGGAGTAATACTGTCTTAGGCACCGAATCTTAATGGAACATAAATAGTTCATCAAGGATGAGACTATTACCAATAATCTTCGAATACACAAGAACCGCGTAGGTCGGAGAGAGTCAGAAAATAACCTGGGGTATGAGTTTCTGATCTCACCTCATAAAGATGTCTGACCTTGCAGGGTCGATTCTGGGCTGACTTGTTAGGCGCAACGCTAACAAGTGCCGCACGGACCCAACTTGGTGACACCAAAGTTTGGCCCGTGACAGTTGGTAAAATAACCTGGGGTATGAGTTTCTGATCTCACCTCATAAAGATGTCTATCTTATTGAGGAATACCAACTGACTATGTATGAGGAAATGATACAAGGTATCGACTCCTATTATGGCAAAGTGCCATCAAGTCCAAAGTGGATTCCATGTATACCAACTATGTTTAGACACTAGTTGATGTACCGCAAGGCATTGTGCCTATTGGTACTATATAAGTCTTCAAGGAAGACATACATGGATGGCAGCATACCAACGTATAAAGCTAGGCTTTTAACAGAAAGGTATCGTTATCAACATTGTGTTGATTACGATTCAACCTTTTACCTGTTGCCACGGTAAATCCATTTGGATAATGCTTGTTATTCGATCCATTATTGGATTGAAGCAAGCATTAGGTTCTTGGAATTATCGTTTTGATGCAATCATAATGGTTTATGATTTAATTCAAAACGAAATAATTCTTGTGTATATAAGGAGGTTAGTGGGAGCGCATTGACAGTGATTGTCCTGAGTAATGATGATACGTCATTTCTTGAAATGATATTCCCATAAAATAACTATCGGCGAAAGATTGGCTTTCGAAATACTCTCCAAGAAATCGTACATTGAAAAATGTTCGCGACCTGGTGTCTCATACGCTTTGAGCATATGGATTCACAAACAGGCCAATCCGAGTGATAGTCACTGGATTGATGTTAAGAACATCCGTTAGTATCTTAGAGAACTAATGATGATGTTTTAGTCTATGGAGAATGACAACTTGAAGTGACTGGGATCACTGTAGCAAGTTTCTTATAACCGATAAAGATGACTAAAAGTCGCAAACGGTACTATACAGTTTGAATAACGGTACAGTGAGCTGGAAATCTTCCAAGCAAGATACTGTTACTGAATAAACAACAATGCGGGTTAATTGTAGCTGCTGAGGCTTTAATAGAAGCCATCTGGCTCAATAACAAATCTAATTAGATTAGAAATAGTTCTGTTAGCAGTTGAGCTAGGCGTCAGCACAGGCTAAAGAATTAATGGTCTCATCAACGATCCAGATACATACTTCGATATTCATCTGATTTGTTCGGTTCATTCATCGTGGCGATGTGATGATCGAATAAATCGCATCAAGATGATATTCATACAAATCCGCTGACGAAAGCTTTTCTCAACAGTTTGAGCCAACCGTACATAGTTCCGGTGTCAGGCACTCGAGTGACTAGCTATAGGCCAAGTGGGAGATTGTTGGACAATTATGACCCATAGCGTCACTATTTGTACAGATCATGGTGTTGTTGTACAAATTAACTATGTGACAAAGGAGATTGCACTCTTATCATTCGTGATTAGATCACCTAGATATATAAATGATAGGAGGTCCCTATGATTTGTTCCTGGACGGAGAATGAGGATGGAGAATGATATGAGAAAGTATCAGTCCACGAAGGATAAATCATTAAATATCTCTAGTCAGAATATTATCGAGATTGGACATCGATAAATACGTAAAAGACTAGTATTACACTTGTGCGCGTTTGTGAGGGCACGACGGCATAGTTCTCATATATTTGGGTATAGGATACTCATGTAAGTGTAATAGGAGGTTGTGTTTTACCGATGGTACGGGAAAAAGCTTCGTTCTGGATTGACCCCCGCGGAATCCCATTGGTAGTATGACTATGTGTCTATGGTAGTCTGCAATCAGGGTAGGTGTATTTGGTCTTAACCTGAGACTTGCACCGCTAATATACGACAATCAATATACTTTAGTTGAGGTCGTCCAGGGCTTTAACAGGTTCTGTGTACGCCAATGCTGGGTATATTGAGAATCGTAGTGTGTTGGGTGTGATGTTAAGACGGAAGTATCACTCCAGTCATATGGAGATGATGGTCACATAGGATACGGAACGCGTTCTCTTAAATGCTCGAGCTATCAGGATATTATGACTAGGTCATATATATCCGATTATAGAGACTATTTACCAGACATCTGATATATGCTTCGTACGGGGCAGACACAATTCCAGCCCCAGACCTAGCACGTGATCGTCCGATGCTGGATCGAAATACGCAATACTACTGTATACTACGCTTGATATAGATCACATATTCATATAAGGATATTTCTGGAGAATTGGGTAGGCATGGCGCTTTGCTAGAAGCCAACCTTGTCTTGTAAATCGGTATAAACGTAGTACGAGGTACTTACGTGTTCGGATAGTCCGACGACCGAATTTACTGTCAACATATCCGGGGATCTCATGGGTCGTTTCCCAAAGATTCACCGATGATGTATGACTCGCACTTTAATTAATCTGGGATTAATTATAAGAGAGAGAGAAAATTAATCTGGGATTAATTACGGAGATATTTTATCTGGGATAAAATATTAATTAAAAAGAGAGAATGATTAATTTGGAATTAATCGATAAAATAATATATTCGATATAGTATGCGAAATTGGATTTCGACACGGAATTAAAATTATATTTTAATTATGGCGAACGAATTAATTTAGAATTAATTCGTTAGCGACGTGAATAGTGATTTCGCTAGACGTAATCGTTTAATTACGTCGCGACGGAAAATTCGTTAATTTGGAATTAGCGAACCCGAGCCCGGGATTATTTGCGAGCGCATTTGCATTTCGAATTCGAGTGCGGCACGCAAGTCAAATTGAGCGTCAAATCGTAAGTCACATCAATCGTCAAATCACATGTCACTTTGAGTGATGTGACAATTTGATTGATTGATTGAGTGATTGATGTGGTAGTTGAAAAAGCATTAATGGCTTTTTGCTTTTTGACTTTTTGGTAAAAGGAAAATGGTTTTGTGTATTTGTTATTTTGATTTTTGGAAAATAATATATATAAATATAAAACATTTTCTTTTTCTTTTCTCTCTCTCCGTTACCCATTTTCAGTCTTCTCTTTTCCCTCCTTCTCTTTCACGGCTTGGAGCCGATTTCTTCCTCTCCATTTCTAGTTCTGCCGAATGACAAAGAGAAGCAAGAGAATTATTTTGTTGCAAAATACAAAGTGCTAGCACACACTTGAGTCTTCCTAAGGTGATAGGGAAACGATTTCGTGAGCTTGGAATCACAAAGCTTGGAGCTTCAATGGAGTCTCCCATGGCCGATTCTTGTAGGAACCAAACCAGTCAAAACCGAGCAGTCCACTGCCCAAGGAAGCTACTACCATGACTTTTGAGGGAGCTTAAAGGCTCATGTTCATCGCGTCGCAAGATCCGTTCATTGTGAGTATGTTTCCGCCATTCTTCTTTGTGTATTCAGGCGTTTTTGTGCTTGATTTAATGATTCTTGGGACCTAATTAGAAACCAACACGAGTGCTGAGTGAAAATATCATCAACTATAGACTTTAATATCTCTATAAAAATCTAATAATTAACAACTCATTATGCCCTGTGATTCTATATTAACGACTTCCAAGGACTATAGATTCTCTCAAACTCTATAAAATCCTAGGTCATATTCTCTAGATCTATTCAAAATCTCATCTCTCGAGTGATAGATTTTAAACATGCATCATCATATTTATGGCCAGCAAACACAAAGCATTAAACTCAAAATAATATAAATAAATCAATAAAACTTCATAACAAAATCAGCAATTAAAATTAAGGTTCAAGCATCAGTTACATCATTCTCCAGAATTAAGGAGTTAGTTCATGACAAAAGATAAAAACAATGAATAACAAGTCATGAATCTAATGGAAATCATTAGAGTTCTAAGAAAGAAACAAGAAGATAAAACCCGAATTGAATCTCTTCCTCCTCAGACGTCACCGCCTTCGTCTCCTCTTGTTGCTCTTCAATCATCCTCCTTGGATCTCTAAAAATATTTGTTTCTATATTTTGTGCTCTGTATTAGTCTTCCCTTTTGAGTTTGGATGAACCAATATATTTATAGTAGAGGCTGTGAGTCATTGGGTATTTTAGAAAACCCTAAAAATTAAATCCTGAATCGTGTAGGTTTCCCCCAGAGCGCTGCAGCCTAGTTGAGTGGCGTCTAGGCACCTTTGTCTCGGAAAAATGTATGGACTTTATCATGCTTGAGGCGCCATGGCGCCAAACTCACATTGTGTGTGTAAAGGTTCATTCACATATTTGATCCTAAGTAAGCCAACTTAATGATTTTGTTTAAAATTGGGATCGATGGGTCAAACCAACCTAGATATCTCAATTATACTCTGTAATTGCTTTATTTTTTGCTCAGTATGGTATGATTTTTCTTTTTCTTTTCTT
>SKCR01023952.1:0-49135 GCA_019454045.1 Zanthoxylum bungeanum | reverse complement strand
AAATCAAGTTTCATTCACTACCTAAAAATGGTAAACATATTCATTAAATCAAGTTTCATTCATATCCTAAAAATGAAAAATATATTCATTAAATCAAGTTGATTCGCATATTAAATGCACCAAATATTTCAAAATTTTCATTAGATTAAGTTTATTCATATACTAAATGCGCTAAATATTTTAAAGTTTCAAAGTGACAGATAACAATACCATAAAAGACATGAGACAAAAATATATATTAATACAATTGTTTATATTATTCACTTGTAGCCATGTGCCCATATGAATCCATATGAGTTTATGATAGAACACTCTCTCTAGATCACATTTTATTTCTTCTTTTCCTTTTAATCATTGGTAATCTTTATGAATAGAACAATGATACGCGAACACTCAACTCTACACCCAATAATATAAACGACACCATTCAGCTTCAAAATTTTAAATTTTGGGTAATGTTCACAAAATAAAAAATTTCCTCTCTAACTCACATGACTATTATCCTATCAAAATCAAAAGTCAAAATAATATTTTTTTTTCTTTTTTACTTTCCCAAATCAACTTATTCACCCTTAAGTTTCCCCCAAATCTAATCACAAGCTACTACGAGTTGCATCTACTCCACCACGTCGTTGGAGCTCTGTTGTGATATTTTATATCGTACCGCAAGTGTACGGTGTCAAGTTTTAGTATAAATGAGTTTAGAGTGTCGAACCCACAGGGATTGCGTTAACTCGCACTAATTACTACAATTGATAATCCTAACTTTATTTATAAAACAAATAATAAAGATTTTTATAAATAAATAAATATAAAAATAATTTGATAGGAGGAACTAATACGATAGAGATTTTGGATCCTGATTTCACCTAACTGTCACCCATTTATTGTCATGTCAATTAATCGTTGTTCAGTTATATTGTTTATAAGTCAAGACTCCAAAAATATCCACTTCCTCTCTCGAGTGCCGAGTGAAAATATCATCAACTACAGACTTCTATATCTCTATAAAAATCCAATAGTTAACAACTCATTACGCTTTGTGATTCTATATTAACGACTTCAAAGGAACTACAGATTCTCTCGAACTCTATAAAATCCTAGGTTATATTCCCTAGATCTATTCAAAATCCCCTCTCTCGAGTGATAGATTTCAAACATATATCATCATATTTGTGGCCAGCAAACACAAAGCATTAAACTCAAAAGAATATAAATAACTCAATAAAACTTCATAACAAAATTAGCAAACAATATAAGGTTCAAGCATTGATTACATCATTCTCCAGAATTAAGGAGTTTAGTTCATGACAATAGATAAAAAAAATGATAAACAAGTCATTAATCTAATGGAAATCATTAGAGTTCAAAGAAAGAAACAATAAGATAAAAACCCGAATTGAATCTCTTCCTCTTCGGACGTCACCGCCTTTGTCTCCTCTTGTTTCTCTTCAATCCTCCTCTTTGGATCTCTAAAAATATGTGTTTTTTTGTTTTGTGCTGTGTATTAGCCTCCTATTTTGAGTTTTGGACGAACTAATGTATTTATAATAGAGTCTTGGGGGTCATTAAACATCTAAAAAACCCTAAAATCTTATTTCTGTTGCGAGCGGGACGCCGCGGAGCCAAATCCCCTGGATTTTGTATGGACCGCATAGATCTCTTTGAGTAGATGCAAATTGATATATTATGGGTCTCATAACTCTTTCTAGATCAAAAGTTATAGCCTTTTTTAAATTCAGTGCGCAGCTGATGCTGGTTTTGCCTGTTCTTGAATCTGATGCTCTCAATAGGTCCCGAAACACGCGTATTTGCTCCATTATTGATGTTCTAATGCTTCCTACAAACAAGACATAAAATAAACTATAAATGACATTAAATGACTCGAAACATGATACAATAATAGGCTAAGGATGTCGGAATAAGTGGGTATAAACCGCACTTATCAAGCTCGCTGTCACAGCCTGCTCGCTACCAGAACCCTTAGGATATATATGATTCTTGATATAGTAAGCAACCCAAATCACTTGAAAGTTTCCATTTTTATACACTGAGATATATGTGATTCTTGCTTCAGTGATTACTTGAATTAAGATGTGCCAAAAGTTAGGCATCACTGAAGCAAGAATCACATACATCTTAGGGTATAAAACTGGAAACTTCTGAGTGATTTGGGTGCTTAGTGAATCAAGAATCATATATATCCTGAGGGTTGTGGTAGCGAGCGGGCTGTGGCAGCGAGCTTCAACTGCGGCCTCCGACGACGTTATGGAGTGGATGCAACTCACAGTAGCTTGTGATGGGTTCGATTTGGGTGAATTTAGGGAAACACACGATTCGATTACGGTTCAAAATCGTAACCGAACTGTGCGATTGGCGGTTTGGTATTGGTCGAACCATAACTGAATTGTAGACCAATGGTTTGGCCTATGGTTCGAATGCGGTTTTGGCCAAAATCGAATCGCAACCAAACCTTAAATCGGCCGAATCGTACGGTTCAGTTCGGTTTAAGGTTTGAACCCTTTTTTTTAATAAATTAAATTATTATAAAAATAATAAAAAAAATTAAGGATTTACTAAAGTAAATAAATAAATTTAAATTGTTATAAAAATTATTAAAAATTAAAGAGTGAGACTAAAAGTAAACATTGATAATTTATTTATTATTTTGAAAAAAATTTGGTTTCAGAACCATGGATCTTTCAAAAAGCATTTGAGTTCCTTTTTTTATTTTAACTATTCACTCACTTAGATCGTTCAAACGATCTAACCCACCACCCACTACTGCTAATTTCTTTGTTTTGCAGGTTTAGCCGGAGGACGAGCTCGGGATGATGGATACTGATGGCAGTCACTAGGGAGTTGGCCCACCAGGTCAAGTGAGGGACAAAGTTTAATTCAATTAGAGTCAGGAAATATCATGTATCATATAAGTCATATATTAAAGATTACATATGTAATGCATTATAAGTCTTTCACCGTCCGAGTTGTATTGTGTAGTAAAACTGAGTACTTAATATGAAAAGTGTTATGCATTTATGATTGATGAGTTAGGCAATGGTCTCATGCATATATGAAATGAGATTAACAGTTTTCAGAGAGTCAGAGGCTCCGGGGGATAGGATGGCCTATTCTCTGCCGGTAACACCTCTAGATTGTGGATGTTATATTCATTCACCTATAAATACATTCATAAAATCAAGTTTCATTCACTATCTAAAAATGGTAAACATATTCATTAAATCAAGTTTCATTCACATACTAAAAATGAAAAATATATTCATTAAATCAAGTTGATTCGCATATTAAATGCACCAAATATTTCAAAATTTTCATTAGATTAAGTTTATTCATATACTAAATGCGCTAAATATTTTAAAGTTTCAAAGTGACACATAATAATACCATAAAAGACATGAGACAACAATATATATTAATACAATTGTTTATATTATTCACTTGTAGCCATGTGCCCATATGAATCCATATGAGTTTATGATAGAACACTCTCTCTAGATCACATTTTATTTCTTCTTTTCCTTTTAATCATTGGTAATCTTTATGAATAGAACAATGATACGCAGAAACTCAACTCTACACCTAATAATAAAAATGACACCATTCAGCTTCAAAATTGTAAATTTTAGGTAATGTTCATAAAATAAAAAATTTCCTCTCTAACTCACATGACTCTTATCCTATCAAAATCAAAAGTCAAAATAATATTTTTTTTCTTTTTTACTTTCCCAAATCAACTTATTCACCCCTAAGTTTCCCCCAAATCGAACCCATCACAAGCTACTGCGAGTTGCATTTACTCCACCACGTCGCTGGAGCTCGCTGCCACAGCCCGCTCGCTGCCACAACCCTTAGGATATATATGATTCTTGATATAGTAAGCACCCAAATCACTTGAAAGTTTCCATTTTTATACACTGAGATATATGTGATTCTTGCTTCAGTGGTTATTTGAATTAAGATGTGCCAAAAGTTAGGCATCACTGAAGCAAGAATCACATACATCTTAGGGTATAAAAATGGAAACTTCTGAGTGATTTGGGTGCTTCGTGAATCAAGAATCATATATATCCTGAGGGTTGTGGCAGCGAGCGGAGTATGGCAGCGAGCTTCAACTGCGACCTCCGACGACGTTGTGGAGTGGATGCAACTCACAATAGCTTGTGATGGGTTCGATTTGGGTGAATTTAGGGAAACACACGAAATCGTAACCGAATCGTGCTATTGGCGGTTTGGTATTGGTCGAACCGTAACTGAATTGTAGACCAATGGTTCGCCCTACGATTCGAATGCGGTTTTGGCCAAAACCGAACCGCAACTAAACCTTAAACCGGTCGAATCTTACGGTTCAATTCGGTTTAAGGTTTGAACTCTTTTTTTAATAAATTAAATTGTTATAAAAATAATAAAAAATTAAGGATTTACTAAAGTAAATAAATAAATTTAACTTGTTATAAAAATTATTAAAAATTAAAGATTTAATAAAGAGTGAGACTAAAAGTAAACATTGATAATTTATTTATTATTTTGAAAAAAATTTACAATTAAATAACCTGCCTACGTAGTTTTGTTACATTTTATCTTTAATAATTTATCTAATTAACATTTTATTCATCGTCAATAGAGGAAGGCGGTCTGATCCTTGAGCCTTTTGTTCCAATTGTGTCTCTGTATCACACAAATCTTCATAAGTTTTCCGGCTGACTTCTTGTTCACGACGTTCCGCCCTACACCAATCGTCAGGGCACGTTTAAGCTTCTAACGTCTCCGGTTTCAACATTGATCTTCTATCATCCAGAATATTGTCGTCCATACTTAATGTCTGCTCTACATATACAGTTGAGACCGGTGTTGCAAATACCTCCCTTGCAATCACGGCATGGACTGAAAAAAATTCTTCATGTTTTTGCCACCAATTAAAGATAAGAAATTGTTCACATACAAAAGTATTTTGGGGAAATTGGAAATTTATCGTTAGATATGCATTAATTTCTGAATTAGTAATTGTGGTATTGGTGTACTTTGATTTTTTACTTCGCCTGCATTAACCAACTTCTCTCAGTAGGAAGCTTAGATTGTTCAATTGGTGCATTCATGGATTGTGTAGTATCAACTATTTGAATATTATATCTACTAACATAATCATTGTATAAATCAAGTAAAGTTCTCATAACATTATCAATAATTGAAGAAACAATTACAGTTCTTTCACCTAATAAAACATAATAATTTTGTAAAATATTTTCCAAATCTTCTATTTTAAACTTTGGATCTAAAACAAAAGCAACGAGATAACGTAATGGCATGTCTCTATAATAATTAATTCATTTTGTCTTCATTGACGCAACATATTTTTTAATTGCATTTGAAGGATTTCAAAAATATTATTAGGATCATAAAAAACATCATCAAATTCGTTGCTATTATTAGATTCGGCTAATACCCCAACAATGTCAAGACTTGTAAGGAAAAACATATTTGAAGTTAAATAATAAACACTACTTAAAATATTCATACCATCATCAAAAAATTTTAAAATCTCTAAAAATTTTGAACAAACTTCCCAATAACTGGGATAAAAAAACTACATCATATTGATAATGAGCAACAAATGAACATAATAAATATTTATATTAAAAACTTTCATCAAATCTAATAAGTTAATTTTTTTTGCACAAATCCATATTGCTGTAAAATATTAATAATAATTATATAAATATTATGTGCAGTGTGTGCATCATCAAAAAGCTGAAATGCAATAATTCCTTTTTTATTAAACCATGAATCATCAATTCAATGACATGTCACGCTCATGTATGAATGTGACTGCCAATGGTCACTACATATGTCACTATAAATTAAAATATGACCTTTAAGTTTAAAATATAACTTCCTTAAATTAAACTGGCTTTTTGCATACAATTTCATCAATTTTCTTTTACATGTTATCCTAGTAAGTTTACATGCAGCAAAATTCAAATTTTCATATATTAAATCATTAAAAGATGATTTTTCACTAAAAGTAAAAGCTAAATGTTCTATGCCAATAAATTTAGTTAGATTACATTTACATTGAGATTCATTATATTTAAATAATTTAATAGAAGAAGAAGAACCTGGATTTGAGAAATCGAGAGAGTGGAAAGAGAATAAATGATTTTCTGATTTTGGAAAATGAGTTAAGAGTTATTGATAGTATTTTTTATTTTTTATAATATCTAAAATGTCTACAAAATATAGTTGTTGGAAGGGAAAAATTAGACATTTTAAAATTTTATTATTATTAAAAAAAAAAAATTATTACCTTTACGGTTCGAACCGGAACCGTAACTGTTATGGTTCGAACCGGTCCAACCGCCCAAACCGGAGGATGAAAATCGCTTCAATCTTAACCAAACCAGACTCGACCGGTTCGGTTATGGTTTGCGATTCGGTTGCATAGTCAACGATTCAGTTTACAGTTGGTCAACGACTCAGTTGCGGTTCAATTATGATTTCGAACTGCAACCTTGTGCACGTCTAGGTGAATTAAGCTATTTGGGAAAGTAAAAAAAAAAAAAAAACATTATTTTGACTTTTTTATCTTCTTGAGATAAGAGTCACGTGAGTTTAGGGAATTTGGGAGGAAATTTTGTGTTTTGTAAACAATACCCAAAATTTTATAATTTTGGAGCTGAAAAATGTCTTTTTTGTTGTTGGATATGTATTTGATTGTAGAGTTAGATGTTTGTGTATCATTATTTTTATAAATAATATTGATTATTACACATATAAAAGAAAATTTATAATCTTAGAGCTGAACAATGTCGTTTTTGTTGTTGGATGTGGACTTGATTGTAAAATTAAATGTATGTGTATCATTATTCTTATAAATAATATTGATTATCACACGTATAAAAGGAGTTTTAAAAGTAGGGATTGTTCCTAACAAATTTTTCTTTAATAGGATTGAACCAAGTATTAAAATGTAACTAATATCATTTCCTTAATATATACTTACCTAATCTTTAAATTAATATACAGTTAAATATTTTTAAAACCTTCTTATGGCATCACATGCCGGCTCATTATTAAATTATAATTAAATTAATAAATCTATTAAATAAGAAACCTATTACAATAAGAATACAATGAATTGCAAAATTAAAATATCTCTAAAATTAATTTTATTATTAAAAATTAAAATAAGAAACCTATTATAAAATAAAAACATAATCTCCTTTTAAAATATAAAAAAAAAAAAAAAAAAACCCTATTAATTTAATACATGCCACCTAATATCTACAATAATTGTTATTAAAAAATTATAAAATTAAAATATCTCTAAAATTAATTTTTTATTTTAAAATTATAAAATGAAAATAATAAATTATTAAAATAAGAAATTTATTTCGATATATAAATAGATTCTCCTATTTATTATTGAATTGCACATGATTATCAGTAATCAGTACCATATTATTAGAGATTTGAACTTTTATATTTTATTAAATAACTAGTGTGGGGCTGCACTTTATAAAATAAAAGATGATAAATCCAAATATATTTTTAATCATTTACATTCTCAAAACTCGAATGTGGGTGATAAATTTTATTAAAATATTTGAAAATTTACTCGATTCCACCCTTGAGAGCAAAAATATAGAGAAGTGTCTTAGTACTAGATAATTGTTAACTTTTCTATATCATAATAAATAATTAATGTACTATGTAATAAGAATCAATGTCGAGATTAAAAAAAATAATAAATAAAATATTATGTTTATTAAATAAGATTTTTTTTTATCAATAAATGACTAAATTAATAATAAATAAATTAAATCAGATAACTAGTCAAATATAAAAATGCAAAAAAGTTCGAGAGTGTTTTAGGTTCCGTTTGCCCGATGTGTCTGCTTAATGGCTGCCTGCTAACAGAGACAACATGAGACGAACTGAACTATTGATCCTACTCTGAAAGCATCGACGGAGGTAATTGTTCCAAAACTTAGAGCTTCGTTTGTATTTTCTGATATTTTACATTGCTGCACGCCAGATGTTTGATAAAATTCCTCATCGAATTGCCTTGCCTGATTTTCTGGTAAACCTTGTGCTTTATTTTCTGGGATATCTTGGGATCCCAAAAACAACTATGTTGGATCACTTGCAAATTCGAAAATCCATTTCTATTTCACTTCACTTTATGTATATATTATCTGAGGTAGATGCTACATTTTATGTCCTTTTATTCTTGAGTTCTTCCCGTTATAGATGTTTCAAGTACTAAGCTTTAGTTTTGGTGTTGCTCTCGTGTATGTTCCTAGTTTAAGATCCTGGTGCTTTGATCCAGAAGTTGAAGTCATTATTAATCTATTGTCAGTGTTAACTTCGTTTGAAGTTTTATCGTACATCCTTATTTATACCTATAGTTCAAAATTAGCCATGTCAAATATCATTTCAGTTTTTCAAAATGTAGTTAAGCTAATGTTTTATTACTACTGTTATAATATGTGATTGTATTTTGATACTTGCAGTACTATCCAGGCCGAATTTGTTGTTGATTACTACACAATCAGCCTCTTCTGTCAGGTTCCAAGAATATGTCCTTGAGAATTGCTCAAATCCATCTTGTCAGCTCACATCCTGAGGTTTACGAACCGTGTGATGATTCATTTGCACTAGTTGATGCTCTTCTAGCTGATCGAATTAACCTGATAGAGCATCATCCATTATTGTGCATGGAAGTGGGTTGTGGTAGTGGATATGTTATCACTTCCCTAGCTCTTATGCTAGGGCCGGAAGTCCAGTATATTGCCACTGATATGAACCCTTGTGCAGTGGAAGTGACCCGTAAGACACTAGAAGCACATGGTGTTCATGCCGAGGTTATAAACACTGACATTGCATCAGGACTAGAGAAGCGTCTGGCAGGGTTGGTTGATGTGATGGTTGTGAATCCACCGTATGTGCCAACTCCTGAAGATGAAGTAGGTCGTGAAGGAATTGCGTCTGCTTGGGCTGGAGGGGAGAATGGCCGGACTGTTATTGACAAGATATTGCCCATTGCTGACAAACTTTTATCAAAAAGGGGCTGGTTATACTTGGTCACTCTTGCCACAAATGATCCTTTGCAGATATGCCTTCAAATGAGGGGGAAGGGTTATGCCGCTAAGATTGTCATCCAGAGATCAACAGAAGAAGAGAATTTGCAGATCATCAAGTTCTGGCATGATTTTGACATTCAAACTGATGCAAAGGATATTGTGCCAAACAAAGCATCTCCTGTAAGGGTAATGGACACACTGCTTTGAGAAGTGCCAGCGGCAATAATTGATATATGAATTGAGGTAAAACTGTGTACAATTTTCCTAGAATTTGGACATGTTCTGTCTTCCTGTTCCGGTATTCATATGGTTCTTTGAGTCTCGGATAAAAGTAGTGTTATTGTGGAAGCAAATTTGTGAAAAAATTTGGTGGATTACACTACTAATTGAGATTACAGCGACAACCGAAAGCATTGATTTTTTGTCTTCAAGTTTGCTTAAGATTGCCCTGAACTTGTTACAGCTTAGTGGAAATATTTATTGTTTTAAAGGTGAATTGTAATGTGACTTCAATCTTTGTTTCTTGTGATTACGCAGTGGACAAAAGTTCTTGTAGAATTGTACTCGTGCTGCAGGCTTACTCGATTGTCCACCTAATTATTCAATTTTACAAATGTACTGAACTCCATTGCTACTTCAATGTCAAAAATCATTTGAGAGAGATTTTGCAGATCAAGGAAGCTAATTAGCAACTATGTCCTCTTACTGTGACTATCAAGAGCTACCACCCTCTTGCACAGATATGTCGAATTTCTAGAAAAATTTTAAGAAGTTACACGCCAGGATTCTATCTAGTGGCATTATTAGCAAATAACTTATCATCTATTCTTTATACTAGCATGGACTTGTTCTTTGCACTGGTTAAGTAAAATTAAAATATTATTTTCTTATAATAATAAAATATTTGAGGAGAAATATAATTATGAAATGATTTGTATTTTTTATGTGCTACCTTAAGAAAAAAAGACACTGAACTTTAATATATATAAAAAGATAAACACAAGTGTTTTATCATGTGACCACAACAGTTGATCATACATCCCAAATATGAGGAAATATTTTTAAAATTTTTTTGAAGATGAAATTCATTCAAATATAAAAACATCATAAAAATGTGATTACTCGGCCATTTCAACTCGAATACAAAATAGAATATCTTAAGACTTAAGCCTAAATATGATGCAATATAATAATATAAAACAATCTATGACAATTTATGTATTATGTGTTTTCCGTAATGATATATATTAATGCCTAAAACTACTTATAGTATAAGATGAATTACATGACAAACTTGGTCTCCCCACCTCAGCCAACCAATCAGTGAATACACATTCCTATATAGAAGTGAAACAACATAATTAATTTAACATACAAAAGTGCATCGATTTTGCTCATGTATTAGGTGAGAGCTTCGTCCAACTTTACAAAGTCTTGGAGCTTCTTTCAAACATTTCTGGAAAGCTTCAGATAGGTCGTACAGGGAAAATCAGAAATGTAATCCTCAAAAGGGTAGTCAAAGGCCTTTCATGAAGAACAAGGCAATTATTGAAAAACAATTAAGCAGAAATAGAAATATAAAATCTTTATGTTTTTTTTTTTTGAAAAGAAAACACTGATCATTTAAGATAAGAAAAGATTACATCTGATTTGAGGGGGAAAAGACTCCCGCCAAAAACCAGTAACACCTGAGTTACAAGCCGTTTTGGCTAGATTATGAGCCAATACATTGGAAAATCTAGACTTATTGAAAAAGACAACTGGGTAATTGAGTCCCGGCTTTTTTAATCTCTTGGATTGTCCACTCAAGCTCCTTTGATGTTGAAGAAACTCCAAGAACTAAGTCAATGACATTTTTGGCATCAGATTCAATAATGACCGCCGAAAATTTTGATGATTTTGCTCCTTGGATTCCATACAGTATGCCCGAGCCTCAGCTTCCTCTATGTCTTCTGTAAAAGGGATCATACTTGTTCCAACCCCTATAATCGAGCTGTCACAGTCTCTCATAACCAAACCTAACCCCGCAATTTGTTTCTCCGAGTTGAAAGCCGCATCTACATTAATTTTAATATACCCAATTAGAGGGGGCTGCCAAACACATTCTCCTGTTCGCTCCAATACTCTACCAAAAGTGTCCTCTGGTTTTGGGATACTGTCAAAAGATGATAGCACAGCATTTATCTTGTTGCTTATGTCCTCTATCCCCAAACATGAATTTCTGAAAATATGGTCATTCCTGGCCCCCCCAAATAGCCCACATCAATACTACTAAAATCCTCATTTTTTGTGAATCCAGATTCCCAAATCCGTACTCCATAAAATCATCCATCGATCCACGGCATGCCATTTTCCGTATTTGATGCAAACCCTCATTCTCCCAACAACATTTCACATAGCTACATTGAAAAAGGCATGGCTTATTGTTTCTTCATAGACATGGCATATTGGGCACTTTCCAGAAGATAGTATTTTCTTCTTCCATAGATTAACACTTGTAGGCAACCATCCCCTAATGCACCTCCAAACAAAGCATTTGATTTTTGGGGGAATATCCAGCCCCCATATTTTCCTCCACAACATCCCCCTTTGAGATCTTGAAGCTTTATCCGAATCTTTGATTGACATAGCTTTATAGTAAGCTGATTTCATCGTAAAATTACCTCTTTTTTCAAGATGCCAAATGATACTATCCTTTTGAGGTATCCTGGGTAATGGAATCCCCAATATATTTTTTGCATCAGCCTCTCCAAACTATTCCTCAATCAATTCGGTGTTCCAAGTGTTGTTTTCCTTGATCAGTTCTGCAATATTAACATCAGCTTGTAGAAGAAATGGTGGAGATGGTCTGAAATTGACAGCATTCGGAATCCACCCACTACTGTAAACCCCCACTGCTCTGCCATTTCCAACACGCCATCGGATTCCCCTATTCAAGAGTTGCCGACCCCACAATATACTCCTCCAAACAAATGATGGCTTATGCCCCAATTTTGCATCCAAAAACTGTCCACTTTTGAAATACCTTGCCTTCAATATTGTAGCTGCCATTGAGTTCGGTTGTTGAATTAGCCTCCATCATTGCTTCGCTAACAAAGCTTGATTGAAACTTTCTAAGTTCCTGAATCCCATTCCACCCTCTAATTTCGATTTACATTATTTATTCCAATCTGCCCAATGAATCTTCCTTTCTTGCTCATTTGAACCCCACCAGAAGTCATTCAGCTTCCTCTGAATTTCTTCACAAATTCCCACTGGAATCTTGAATACACTCATGCAATATGATGGGATTTCTTGTGCCACGGCCTTGATGAGTACCTTTTGCCCCCGCAGAGAAAAATCTGTTTTTCCATGCAGTTAACTTTCCCAGAATCTTATCCTTTATTTCCCCAAACAGCATCCTCTTACTTCTGCCTATCATGGATGGGAGTCCCAAATACCTTTCATGCGGGTTAGCCTCCTTAAGCTGAAAAATGCTCCTTATCCTCTCTTGCAGTCCTCTATCAATGTTAGGGCTAAAGAAAATTGAAGACTTATCGTAGTTGAAAATTTGATCGGAAGCCTTTGCATAAACATCAAAAATTTCCCTTAGGCTTTGGCACCCCACAACTGAAGCTTTCGAGAACACCAGACTGTCATCTGCAAAAAGAAGATGGGACACCCGAACTTGGTTGTTAAAAATCAGCCCGCTCACTTGATTTCTGCTCATTGCCGAATTTAGCTTACTCGAAAGTGCCTCGGCACATAAAATAAAGAGGTATGGTGACAGTGGACTGTTGGACAATTATGACCCATAGCGTCACTATTTGTACAGATCACGGTGTTGTTGTACAAATTAACTATGTGACAAAGGAGATTGCACTCTTATCATTTGTGATTAGATCACCTAGATATATAAATGATATGAGGTCCTTATGATTTGTTCCTGGATTGAGAATGATATGAGACAGTATCAGTCCACGAAGGATAAATCATTAAATATCCCTAGTCAGAGCATTGTAAAGATTGGACATCGATAAATGCGTAAAAGACTAGTATTGCACTTGTGCGCGTTGTGAGGGCACAACGACATAGTTCTCATATATTTGGGTATAGGATACTCATGCAAGTGTAATAGGAGGTTGTGTTTTACCAATGGTACGGAAAACAGTTTCGCTCTGGATAGACCCCCTCAGAATTTCATTGGTAGTATGACTATGTGTCTATGGAAATCCGAAATCAGGGTAGGTGTATTTGGTCTTAACTTGAGACTTGCACCGCTAATACTTGCGACAATCAATATACTTTGGTTGCGGTCGTCCAGGGCTTTAACAGGTTCTGTGTACGCCAATACTGGGTATATTGAGAATCGTAGTGTGTGGGTGTGATGTCAAGATGGAAGTGTCACTCCAGTCATATGGAGATGATGGTCACGTAGGATACGGGACTGGTTCTCTTAAATGCTGCAGCTATCGGGATAAAATGACAAGGTCAGGTTTATCCGATTATAGAGACTAGTCACCAGACATCCGATATGTGCTTCGTACGAGGCAGACACAATTCCAGCCCCAGGCCTAGCACGTGATCATCCGATACTGGACAGAAATACGCAATACTACGTATACTACGCCTGATATAGATCTTTTATTCCTGTAAGGATATTTCCAGAGAATTGGGTAGGCATGGCGCTTTGCTAGAGGCCAACCTTGTCTTGTAAATCGGTAAAACGTAGTACTTGTACTTACGTGTTCGGATAGTCCGACGACCGAATTTACTGCCAACATATCCGGGGATCTCATGGGTCGCTTCCCAAAGATTCACCGATGACGTATGACTCGCACTCTAAATTAATCTGGGATTAATTAGAAGAGAGAGAAAATTAATCTGGGATTAATTGCGGAGATATTTTATCTGGGATAAAATATCATTAAAAGAGAGATAACGATTAATTTGGAATTAATCGAGAAATTAATATATTTGATATATTAAACGAAATTAGATTTCGACGCGGAATTAAAATTAGATTTTAATTCGGGCGAACGAATTAATTTAGAATTAATTCGTTAGCGACGTGAATAGTGACTTTGCTAGGCGTAATCATTTAATTACGACGCTACGGAAAATTCGTTAATTTGGAATTAGCGAACCCGAGCCCGAGATTATTTGCGAGCGTATTCACATTTCGAATTCGAGTGCGGCACGCAAGTCAAATCAAGCGTCAAATCGCTAGTCACATCTAGCGTCACATCATTCGTCAATCAAGTGATGGATGTCTTTCACTTTGAGTGATTGGCGCCAGTCACTATTCATTGATTGATGGATTGATGGTGTGATGTGTGTGGTTGGCAAGCATTTATTGCTTTAATTGCTTGACTTTTTTGGAGGCAAAATTTGGTATTTGATTTTGGAAAATCTATTACCATTTTTTTGTAACAAAACACATCACTCTCTCTCTCTCGCCCAACATGGGCATTTTTCTGGTTCTGTTTCTGGTTAAACCGTGAGCTAGAGGGAAGCAAGAGTGGGATTTTGTGGCAAAATCACAAGTGCTAGCACACTTACGAGACATGCGAAGGTGATAGGGAAGTCCACCCATGAGCCGGGAATCAATGACGAAGCTTGGAGCTTGGATTATTGTTGATTGAAGGCCGAAAACAGTGAGGAAATCTGCTCAATGCCGAATGTAGTCCAAGGCAGAAAATGGAGTTTCATTGCTTGGCCCGTCGCTCAACCGATCGATGTAAGTATTCCGCAACTTCTTCGATTTGTATTCGCACATATTTCATGCTCCTTAAGAGAAACCAACATTGACATCCTTGTCTAAGGCCCTTTTTTGGTTTGATCATTCCAAATACTTTCTGATTAATAATAACTGAAAAAGAAGGTGTTGAAATGCAGTTCTGAACAAGATTTCTCCACTTAGTCGAGAATCCCATCCTTTCCATAATTCTATCAACAAAATTCCACTCCACTCGATCATATGCCTTGCTAATATCGAGTTTGAGGGCCACCCATCCTCCTTTTCCTTTTTTAGTTTTACTGATTTTATGCAGACACTCATATCCAACAATGACATTATCAATAATCAAGCGATTCGGCACAAAAGCACTTTGATTTGGGGAAATTAGCTCATTTAATACCACTTTCAGCCGATTTGCTATGCATTTGGCTACAATCTGATACATCACATTACATAAACTGATTGGCCGAAAATCCTTCATCTCAACAGGATGTCTTTTCTTAGGGATCAAGGCAATGTGGGTCTGATTTAGAGCAGACAAGTCTTAATGTGAGTTGAGTACTTCCAGACATGTTTTAGTGACTTGATTGCCAACCATCTGCCAATGTTTCTGAAAGAATTCTGCGGGTAAACCATCAGGGCCTGGGGATTTATTATGAGCCATCTGTTTAAGGGCTAACTCCACCTCATTTGCTGTGAAAGGAATGTCCAATTTTTCATTCATTTCTGCATTAAGGATTCCACTAATATCACTGGTGGCACTCTCAAGCTGACTGCTATCTGGCCTTGTCGAGGTGAATAGCTTCTCAAAATATCTATTTGCCACTTCGTTTATCTCTTCTTCAGCTTTTACCCATGTTCCCTCTTCACTATAAATCCCCTTAATCTCATTCGTTCTTCTCATTTCCGTAGCCCGCGCATGGAAGAATTTAGTGTTCCTGTCTCCTTCCTTAAGCCATGTCACTCTGGATCTCTGCCTCAAAAAATTTCCTCATCCTGCAGTTGCTTATCAATCTGATTTTCTATGTTCCTAATAGTATTTCCTTTGTTGACAGAATCCTCAAGATTGTGAGCTTGATTGAGTTGCCTTTCCAGCATATAAAAACTTTATGTTGTCTATTCTTTAAATGAGACAATACTTCTCAATTTTCGCCATACTAATTACAACTTTTACTGAATACTAATGCAACTCGATCTGCATTCGTTAACAGTTTCACTCGAGTTTAGTAAAGAAGCATCCTCTATTTGCTTATAATAGTAAGAACTGAAAATCAAAACCCAAAACAATCAAGAGAGAGAGAGCATTTTAACATCATCATAATTCACAGAAGCATTCAAATAAATTCATTTTTGCAAGTTTAGAAAGCCCTAATTGGAATCATTAAATTTGTTTTTCAACATAACCCTAGAAATTTATATAGAGCAAAATGGGGCTCTAACAAACTGATAATGCACCAGCACCGCCAAATACATAAAAGTACTGCTCCAAAGAAAACATGTCAAGTAATTAGGTTCACACACACACATGTTTTTGGCTTAGTGATACCATTACCATCAAGAGACCATAGTTGAAAACTTTCAAAGGAAATCAACTTCACAAGTCTTAGAGCCTCTTTCTAACTTTAATAATTCCTGACAAAGTTGTTTCTTTTGAATCTGGGCCTAATGATCATCGTATTCAAAACTTCACTATTCTTCAACAAGTACTTCACCAATCCTAGTTCAGCTTCATAACCTTCAAATTTCCTCACTTCAATATTTTTGACATGTACAAGCAAACAATGAGGCACACACAATGGTTCAATCCATTCAGGTTCTTCCTCGTCCTTTCTTAGGTAACCAAAGTGATCATATTCCTCCTACTCGCAAAGGGAAAAAATATATCAGAAACAATAAACTGTGCATCATTGGTTTTAAAAATTCGTCATATGCTCACCTCCTGCAAGATAAAAGCTTCTAAGTTAGGCCAAGTACTGAGGATGATAGGAAGAACTCGCCATCCAGATCCTCCAACCTCCACTTCCAAACAAGTCAAATTGGGAAATGTCGGAAAGGAATTCTCATAAGCGGAGTCAATGGCCTTTCATGGAAAGAAAATAATTTAAAAAACAATAAATTACAGTTAACAGAACTCTTGCAACTGAATTTCCTTTGAGAGATAAAATTTTCCCCAAAAGTTTGTTTTAAAACAATATCACTGCTGCTAGATGACATACAACAAATGTTCGTACTCAATGCACAAGGCTCCTACTATAAGCACGATTCTAAAAAATGGCCTAGGCGGCCTGTTAGTTCCATTTTTATTGGCAATGTTAGTAAAAAAACAAGTTCAATTGAGTTGTAATAAGTCTTGAAGAACTTGGAGCAATTGGACTGGTATTTGGTAAAGCTGGAGCATTTTCGTTAGTGTTGCATTCGTTGAAGCGTTCGAATGTGTGGCGTTAATGGCAAGTTCGTTGTTGGGTTCGAACGAAACTTTCCAAAGAATAAACGTTCGAGGTTCGTTCGAGGAAACGTTCAAACAGAACATTCCAGAGAGCAAACGTTCGAGTCACGTTCGAGGAAGCGTTCGAACGAGGCTTTCCAGTTGGCATGCGTTTGTGGTGCGTTCGAGTAACCGTTCGAACGCGATTGCGATCTGAACGCGTTTTTCAACCTTTCCACTTTGAAAACCCCTAAATCTTCACCCTACCTATAAATAGAACATGTAGCCACCTTCCCCAAGTGTTGAAACACAAATCCCTTGAAAACTCTCTCAAAGCTTTCAACCTTATTTGATTTCACCTTGAAGACTTCTTTCATTTTTTGTCTTCTATATGTTTGGTGAAATCCATCTTTGATAAACATTCAACACAATCTAACCCAAAATTCATAATCCTTCAGAGTTCTTTAGGAGGAAGATTGATAGTCGGAGTTTCGGCGTTCAGAGTTGCAGAGACAATCCGCTCAGAGACTTCAGAGGTTCTGGAGAAAACGGTGGGGTACGGGCTTGATGAGTTCCTTGAGTTCTTGCAGTCTAGAGGTACCTGAGTCGGTGGAGTTGCCACCATAGGTCTTGACCATCGCTGTAATTTTTCCTCTATATAGTGAATTGGGCTGGTAGCCGAGATACCCGGAGTGATTTTTTTACTTGCACGAGTTTTCCACTTCGTCACCAAAATATTGTGTTGATTTTGTGTGATGTTTATTTATTTTCTGTATTTATATTTTGCATTGAATTAATATTTTGGGGTTATATTGTAATTGGTTGATATTGTAGTTGCCTGTTAGAATTCCATAGTTATAGTAATCATGACTTGTCTTGATTATTGTGTTTAATTCCGCATATGGTCAAAACCTTAAGACAAACACGAATTTTCACGGCCCCTAGGTGCTAAGAGGTGTCTGACCATTCTGATTATGTGTCAAACGATTTGGCGTGCTTAGGCGGTTCTAAGCGGCCGCCTAGGCGGTTCTAAGCGGCCGCCTAGGCGGTTCTAAGAAGGTCAAGTGAGTCTATACGTTTTTTCCTAAATTTATTTATTTATTTCTAATTTTTTTGAATAAAAAATAAAATCGTCTAACACTACCTAGCCTATCCTTCTAGGCGGCGTCTAGAAGGCCTAAGGCTTAAGCGTTAGACGCTCCTCCACCGTATGTCTATCACCTAGCGTTTTTTAAAACATTGGCTATAAGCAAGGTTTAGAGAATGTCATTATGTATGCAACACAACCTTATTCCAATTTTTTCACAAAGAGCTTGTTTCTAGAGTTCAAACCCATTACAAGCAGATAGCAAGTTGATACTTGATCATCATGCTAGGCAAGACCTTCTAGATGACATATAACAACAAAATAATTAAACAAAACTAAACCACCAAAAAATTTGAAAATAACTTGGATAAAAATGTGCATAAGTTGGTCTTCAAGCGGCACGGAGAGGACTGCCAGAAAACTTACAGATATAGTGCCGCAATCAAGACAAAAACTTAGCTTTAGAGAGACCATTAAGAAGTTGTATAGCTCTGACAGCCTTATCCTTTGATCGTCTCAAACATATAAAATCAATAACCACTTTAGTTAAGGAATGTAATCCATGAAACATATAGGATGCCAAGATATTATCCTGAATCTTGAGTAGTTCAAGATTTGGAGCTCTAATAATAACATTTTGCTCATTATAACCCAAATATCCTTTATTGATTAACTTTAAGGATAACCTCTTCAAAGTAGTCGATGAAATGTTGAAGTTAATCATTGAATCATCATCGTACACATTTGCATGTGTTGATGGTGATTTTCAGTTCCAAAGAACTTTGAAGCATGAAGAGTGGTATAATGGGTTTGGACTTAACAGATGGTCAAAGGCTTTTGTGAGGATGATACAACACAAACTCAAATGGGCAGATACGCTTCATCTAGTAGAGGTATGATTTCTTTAGATTTATTTAAATATTCTAATGCTAAAAATAGAAAAGAATTTGCTAAATTTATTTGTATGAGACATCTTTCTTTAAATTTTGGTGAAAAAAATACTTTTACTAATTATGTTCAAAATATTTTAAATCATGCTGCCTGTAAAATGCCTTGAAATACGATAAAACGATAAATTTTCAAATTATACAAAAATGGTAAAATTATTTTAAATGAAATATTTAAAGATATTAAAGATTGTCTTTCTATTTGTTCTGATATTTAAAGTGACCATTGGCAAACACACTCATACATGGGTTTGACTTATCATTGGATTGATGTATCATGGAACATGTAAAAACAACTTATTGCATTTAGAATTTTTGATGAACATCATACTGAAAAAATTATTTATAGAATAATTAAAGTAATTTTTGATAAATATGATTTATTAGGTAAAATTTTAACAATTGATTTTGACAATGTATTTGTAAATACTGCATCAATTAGGGATTTAAAAGAATTATGCCAACCAAATTTAGGGGGTCGATTTTTTCATATTTGTTGCACATGTCATGTTTTTAATTAATTTGTTCAAGATGGTATGAATTTTTTAGAACATCACATTAATCCTACTAAGATTGCACTTAATTGTATTTGATTATATTCTAATGTCAGGAGAGAATAAGTCAAGTTTTGTAAATTAAATTGTGTTAATTTGGTAAAATTTTCACGAGATATTCTAATTCGTTGGAATTCAACTTATTTTCTTTTAACTCAAGTTTTTCAATACAAATATGTATTAAGTAATTTTTTCCCAACATGTTCAACATATAATACTTTTGCCTAGTTAAAGAGATTTTTGTGAAAAATATTAAGAAAATTTAAAATTTTTTAATGATACAATAAATATTTTTAGTGGAGTTTATTATCCTACAATAAATTTATTTCTTGTTGAATATTTTAATATTGTTAGTACTCTATATGAGCATGTTGAAAGTTCAAATATTAATGATATTGTTTTAATTAAAGCAATTAATGTTATGAAGGGAAAATGGTCAATTTATTTTAAAGATATTTCATTATTTTATCTTATTACCACAGTTTTTTTTATCCTAGATTTAAATTAGAATGTTTGAATAGTGTCTTACAAACTTATTATGATATTTTAGGATTAAATGATGAAATAATATTAGAAAATAATAGATGGAATAAAAAGTGATTTAATAGATTTTATTTAATGATTATATGAGTAGATATAACTTGCAATCATCATGACAATCTAGTAGCAAACTTGTAATACATTCAAAACTTAGCATAGATGATTGTTGGTTACGTACTATAATGAAATAAAAAACATAGGAAAATCATGAATAACATCCCAGAATTAGATAATTATTTATCAACCAATTTCGAATTTCCTCCTGAAAGTTTAGTAAGTAAAAATTTGCAAGTACTTGACTAGTGGAACCAACATTAAAATGTCTATCATATTTTATCAATTATTGCTAAAGAGGTGATGGCAGCACCTGTTTCCACCGTTGCGGTTGAACAAGCCTTTAGCTTATGAGGTAATATTTTGGAAGCGAGACGATCTTCATTACATCCAAGCACTTTAGAAGCAACAACATGTGTGGATAATTGGACCTGAGCTGATCTGAAGCAACAAGAAGATGTCCCCAATGACTTTGAAGACTTGTTCAACAATGCATCTGCAAGTGCAAGCAGAACGGGAGCTGAATGATCAACAACATACACAAATAATGATGATCAGTAAATAATTATAATGGGGAATTATTTAAAAAAAAATGTAATGGAACTACATGAGGTTTAATTTCCCACACCTCAAGAAGATATTAAGTTCAAGCTTTTTTATTTTATTTTATTTTATTTTTTAATTTAATGTAATATAAATTAAAATTAATGATTTCAAATTAATAAATTTCAAATCTCATTTTTTATTTCTTAGGAAATTAAAATTTTAAATTAATTAAAAAATGAATCGAACCGTCTGGTCCGATTCTGGTTCCACAAGCGTGGAATCGAGAACCGGACGATTCGGTTCTGATTCGAAACCGAACTGAAACGGTGGTTGAATCTAACATGAAGAACGCGTCACAAACATGAATTTTGGTTGCGTTCGAATGCCAGAACGAACGCAAACGCAAATGCTGAAATATTCAATCTCTTACTTGAGGTCTAAACTTGATTTGTACGGGTCGGTTCACACACAGACCCTTCAAGTACATGAAAAATCACATGCATGAAGTATATGATCATGCTAGATATGCTAAACATCTGAGATGTTACATTACTACTTAAAAATAAATTGTTAACAAATTTAAGTTTGTTTATTTAGAAAATGATGTTTTTGGTATTAAAATAATATGATTGAAAACGGAGTGTTAATAGAAATTTGGAGTGTCAGAAGCTCAACTTAAAAAACAAATTTTTTTTAATGGGATAATAAATTTAACAAAATTTTGGAAGACTCATTTTTGGATTCCATCAGGTTAAAAAATTGCAATTTTTTTAATGGGATAATAAATTTAACAAATTTTTGTTGACAGTGGATAAAAAATTTCACATATAATAGCTAATGATACAAATGTGCCATAAAATGGAGTTATTAAAAAAAAAAAGAAATTGGCTCTAGTATGATGTTAGAAAAATTGATTGATCTAAAATTAATATTAGTGGTGGATACAAATTTTAACAATGATATTGCAAAAAAAAAAAAAAAAAAGGAAGAAGAAGAAGATATTCCTTTGACACTTCCTTATCTCATCATGTTGAAGAAAAAAAAAGTTTTAACAATAAATTTTTATTAAAAAGAAAAAGAAAATCTAAATTATTGTTTGCATATATATGCATAAGCATGCACTTGCAGCTTTCTCTAGCTAGTTGGTCTATACTAATTGTTTATCAACAGTTCTAGTGATGGATTATTTTAGCTTAAGGAGGAAAAGAGGAGTGGAAATTTTCAATTTACATAAATGATTGCAAAAAGTATTTTTCTATTCATCTTCTAATATTATAGACAATATTACACTGTTTGGAAATTAGAGAAAATATATTTAAGAATACTTCAATTAATTTGTTTCTTTCTTTTACAAAGCCCTTTTAGATACTTTTACCTAGAAAAAATGAGCGAATTTATCGTAATATTTGATGAATCTAAGCAAAATCTCATTAATTTTTAAAATTAAACGAAACTCTCTATACTATGATTATTTTTGCTTTTATAAAACATGAGGAGGGCTTCGATTAATTTTAAAACATGAGTAAAATTTCATTTAATTTCATTAAATATTAGATGAATTTCGCTCATTTTTTTCCCTTTTCCACATACAATGATTTCACTCAAAACTGTTTTTTCCCAAAAAAACTATTCCAAACCATTTATAAATCTAAGTTTGTTTGTCGATCCACAATAACTATTATGAATATTCCTTGAATTGAAAACTTGCATTCACTTTTATTTCATTCTTATCCCTCACCAACCCCCCACCCCACCACACACATAGGAACGTAGCTATTCTAATGTTAATAATCTCGGGATGGATTAAAAAAAACATGAATTCTAACATATTAAAAAACAAAAAATAATATATTGAAATCCATATTTTTTTTATCTTTTTTATTTGTATAAAATCAATCATATGTGTGCAAATATATTTATAAACACAAGTAAAGGCCGAGAGGAATGAAAACAAATAGAATGAAACAAACTTTTTATAAGTATATATCCCCACCCACTTTTTATAGTTCTGAAAAATATTACAGATAAATAATTAATTTATAACATAAAGACTACTGCAAAAAGAAATTACAAGGGGAAAAACAAGTAAATATACATAGAATAAAAACAAAAATAAAGAATAACAAATCATGTTTTGTTTTTATAGGAGACTTGTACACAACTTGAAAATGAAGCATTAATTAATTAATTACTCTTGTATGATATACGTTATTAAGGTTTTGGAGGTTCTGCAGCTGGCTGGTCTTCTTTGGCAGCAGGCTCATCCGAGGCGGCGGCGGCGGCGGGGGCGGGGGCGGGGGCGGGGGCGGGGGCGTCTTCTTCTTTCTTGTCTTTCTCAACAACTACCTCCCTCTCAGTGGCAGTAGTAGTGCTTGTCTCTTCTCCTGCTGCTGCTGACTTTTCTTCAGTAACTATAAACGTCGAAACCTTCTCAAATATAAACAAAACTGGACCAGGAACAAGGCTGCTCCAAACTTTGAAGATGCTTCACTTACTGCCTTCGATCCCGGAAACTCTATATATACATACAAACATCTATATTATAAAGCACAATGGTGTGGGAGGAAAGAGAATACAATCAATGATTATGATTAAGAGAGATAATGTATCTAAAGGGCTATCTTTATGTTGCTTAATTCGCGATTCAGATCATTTCATTATAATTTAATGGCTGATAAAGAATTTTACCATTATAAAATTTCTATAAAAATGGAAAATGAAAACTACCAAATAAATTAAAGAATAAAATCATTTATTAATGGAAAATGAAAACTACCAAATAAATTAAAAAATAAAATCATTTCATTATAAAATATCTCTGAAAATTAATAAACAAATTAAATAATAGAATCTTAATCTCTCTGTAAATTCTGTAACACCGTGTCATATACACGGGCAATATCTAGTATATAATATGTACAAATGCATGCATGTGAGATTCTAACACGAGACTACGACAACATTTTAATTCCTATAATTATGAAAAATTTAAGCTTTAATCTTTATTATTAAATATTTTTCGTTAATTCTAAGTCACTCGTCATCCAATTAATGTTAAATCGCTTGAATATTCCACAAATAATAAAAATTTATTTCAAAATTAGATTTTAAGAGATTCAGTTAACAAAAAAAAAATTTAACTGTTAGGATTAAAGTGTGTATTTTTTAAAACTACAAGAATTAAAACCTGTATTTCCAAAATGGTATGGATTAAAGTTTTGTTATGGTAATTTGCAAGATAATAAGATGTCATTTTCCCTATGTTACCTAAACTTCTAAAATCAAAAATTTTAACATAGGAAAAAAAAAAAACAAAGAAAGGAAAAAAAAAGTTTGTACCGATTTTAACGAGTTCTTCCAGGAATGTGTGAACAGCAGTGGAATTCTTCTTAAGTCCAGCGTCCTTGGGCTCCTTAACTAGGGTCTGTTAATTTGAAGGTATAATAAAATTACTAAATACAAAACTTCCATGAGTTTTTTTTTTTTTTTTTTTTTTTTTGGTTAATTAAGAGATTTCAAATAATTTAAATTTTAAAAATATATTTTTAATATGATTTTAAGTATTTCAAAACAAATAAATTTGTATATGCTTTCATATACAAAATATAGAAGTATGCAGAGACCTTGATTTCAGTTGAAGAAGCTTCATAGATTTCGATCACTTTAGGTTGGAGCTCAGCTTTCTTCTCTTCAAAATCCTTATTGATTTCTTCCTACACACACATATATGAAAAAGAAACAGTGTATTAATTAGAGTCCTTGTTTTTATTGTTTTAAACAAGAAGAAAATCATAGAATTCATTTGTCACCTTAGAATCATCAAAGGACTTGCAAGCCTCAGCAGCAGCAGCTTTCTTGCTTCCATTTTTCTCAAAAACTTTCTTGATCTTTGGCAGAACCTTTGATTTCCAGTAACCCATCTTATAATTCTTTTTAAACAAATATATAGTAGTCCCAAGAAAAAAAGAAAAAAAATATAATATTAACAAGCTAAAACCAACAAAAAATTGAAAAAGAGAGGATCAAACAACTCAGCAGAAGAGAATTGGTATAAGAATATGAAGCTATGCACTTACCTTCTTCTGTTGTCTCTCAAGCTTCAATCAAATTCTCCCTCAATGCAACTGTGTGTCCCTTCTAATTTAAGACCATGACTTCATCACATACACACACACTTCCCATTAAAATAATCCTTTTGTTTCCTACTTATTTTCCAGATATACCCTTCTATTTTTTTTTTCCATTTTAATGTGTTTGGTAGAAGTTGGATTGAGATATTCAGTTGAGATTTGTGCTATTTTTTTAATATAAGTATGATGTAATTTTTTTTTGAAAGGATATATAATTGAATCTTAACATTATTTATTGTTATTAATACACCCATGCCATGATAAAAAAATTATAAAAAAATTACCACAATTAAACTAAACTTAGTATAGTAGATCCAAATTCTATTTGGTAAGGTTAATTTCTTTCCAACTAATTATGTGGCTATTTGTTTCCATTTTTTTTTTTAAGAAAAAAAAATCTGGTTTTACAAAACAAAAATTAGTGAAAAGCATGTTTAAGTTGGTATTTTGAAAAAAAAAAAAAAAACTATAATTTTTTTTTTCCTTACAAACTATAATATATAGTAGGGAAATTATCTCTGAAGCACCTCTGGTTTGTGGTATATATAAGTGGCCAACATGGAATTCTGACAATGACTCTAAACCACCTCTATTTTTTATTTTGTATCAAATGACTACTTGACGTCAAAAAAAATTAACATCTGTTAGAGAATCTTTATAAAAAAACTATTTTACCCCTGAATCAATTTAATAAATCGAAATATCATTTTAACCAATTTAACCCTGTAAATTTAGGACTCCCATTAAGTCGTGTATAGCCAACAATGATTTTAATGTCATATTTGAATCTATGATGATGTTTTTCTTGTTCTGTTGATTGACCAAAGATAGTTTCAATTTCTCAAGTGTTTCAACACGTCTCAAATCGTTATCTTCGTCGCATCAGTCTTCATTTCTATCAGATTGTAGTCATATGGATCCTTCAATCCTATATCGTGTTTCTTGCCTTTATAAACGAAAATTAGTTCTATCGGAAATATCTTACAACCCAAAACAATTTGATTAATTTCAATAAAATCAATTTCGCAGAAATCTGTTGGGGTTTTGGGCAAAAGGGCGCGGCGGAAGCGCGGTTCGGACGAAATCGTAATTTTAAAATTTTTTAAATTACCGAATAAATTATTCAATATCTAATATGAATAATTCATTCATATTTCACCTGAACATATTTATTCGATATCAAATAACGACATAAATAACTAAGAAACATCGCGAAACTTTTACGAAAACTTTTTTTTTTTCGCAAAATGGCATAAAACACGTTTTTGACCGAACCGACCACCCAATACACATGAGGGCTGCCCAGGTCAGCCCCAATAGTATTAGGGTAGTTCATTGGGTTGCCCGAACAGTGAAAAATTCACTGTTTGGACAGTCGTCACCCGGTTGGCTCAAAAGTCACCCGGTAACGCTGTTTTTCTTCATTTTCGCTTATTTCAACTCCGAAATAATTTCCGGCAATTGTTCCAACACCCAAAATATATCCAATACATTCAAAAGATATATTTTTCATCAACATATGAACAGTATTTCCAGATCTGATCCAAAATTGAAATATATCAATTTTTTATGATTTAAATCCAATTTTTCAAGATTAATCCAATTAATCAAAACACCAATCAAATTCACCACACATGAACCACCTGAGAACAATTCTAGGCATTAAAAGAGTGGTCATAACACTCTAGAATGATAACATATCATCTAATGATCAAATTGGATAAATATTACAATAATATTACCCAAAACAACTTCACACATGCATTAGGCTTCCAATTCCATCCACCAAAACCAAAAGCTCCAATTTTCAACAAGTAAAGAAACCCTAGAACTATTCTAAGAACACAAGAACAAGAGACCAACTTTCTAAACTTAAGAATGATAAAGATTACCTTTAATCTCCAATTATCCTTAAGCTTTTCTTGTTTTTCCTTCACTTTCTTCATGGTTTCTTCAAACCAAAATTTGAGAGCTTTTCTAATGGTGGAATTCGGCCATGGTGTTCATACAAAGGAAATGAAAAAAAAATTTACTTTAAAAAATGAAGTTGCCGACTTTGGAGGGCATTATTGTCATTTCCCACATTTAACCAATTAAATGAAATCAAACTTTATGTAAACAAATCAAATTTGCACACCTAAAGTTTAATTAAATCATGTCATGTGTCACCAATAATAATTAAATATTTTTCATAACAATTATGAAAAAGTTTATCAATTAATTATTCAAATATTTAACATTTAAATATTTAAATAATTAATTAATATAATAATTATTATATATGTATTTTATTTACATTAAATAACAAATACATATATTAATGGCATGAGTCAAAATATCATTTGACAAATAATTAATGTGTATCTAATCAAATTATGTATCAAATACAAATACACAAGAATTACGATTGACAAAAAATGTCATAATGCATGTGTTTTCGTTTAACAGTTTAAACGATTCGAATTAACTCATTTAATCTGATGAAGTATAATGAAAAATCTTTATTATTCATAACGTGTTGCCCAATTGCTCAACGAGTACACTTCATATTGTGGGACTCTCTAAGTTTAGGTTTATCCGTCACAAAATCCAATTTCGTGACCATAATTCACACACTCGTGAATTATGACGACCACATATAATCTCGCTAAACTATGCAAGTAGAGGTCATTGCATACGTATAATCCATCCGTCGCATGCTATCCATATTATACTTGGATAATCTCGCTAAGCTATGCATGATCTCTAATCATGATTCGGTGTGAATATTCAAAGAAGTTGCAGAAGACTTACATTGAACGGATTTGATGGATGTATGAAGTTCAAAACTTTTGTATATTTGAGCAGAGCTCCAAGCATTTCTTTGTGTTCCAAACTCAAGGGATTAGTTTCCCTAACACCTTGAATGACTCCTTGAAAGTGCTAGCTTGAAGAAAATTTGCAACAAAAATTCTATATGGAGAAAAGAAGCTCACGACTTTTTTTGTGTGGGAGAGAGAGAGCAATTTTTGTTTTTGTGTGTTTGATTTCTAAAAATCAATTACCATTTACCAAATCCAATTTAGGTATATGTCATTCCAAATGATTAAAAAAAACAAAGTCTGTTGAGATTGGTTAGTGTAATTACAAGCAATCTAAGCTTTTCACTCAACCTTTAACCACTTCCATCACTAGTCAAACTAGTTGATGTAAGTCAAGTGGGTCCCACCACTTGTAAATTCCGAATTTAAGTCGAACAATCCAACACGCAACTTCGCTCGGCCCCGGGTTCGTTTAATTCCGAATTAACAAATTTTTCGTTGCGACGTAATGAAATATAATTTTATTAAATAATTATGCCTCGTAAAATTATAATTAAATTCGCTTACGAATTAATTCTAAATTAATTCGTTTGCCCGAATTAAAATCCAATTTTAATTCCGCATTGAAATATAATTTCAATTAATATATCGAATATATTATTTAATCGATTAATTCCAAATTAATCGTTCTTTCTCTACTGTACGAATTTTATCCCAGATAAATTCTTACCGCAATTAATCCTAGATTGATTTTCTCTCTCTCATAATTAATCCCAGATTAATTCTGTTCGAGTCAAATGTCATCGGTGAATCTTTGGGAAACGACCCATGAGATTCCTGGATATTTTGGCACTAAATCCGGTCATCGGACTATCCGAATACGCGCGTACCCCGTACCACGTTCTTACCGATTTACAAGACATGGTTGGCTTCTAGCAAAGCATCGTGCCTACCCAATTCTCCAGAAATATTCTTTTAAGGAATACATAATCTTTATCAAGCGTAGTATATTAAGTATTGCGTATTACGATCCAGTATCGGATGTCACATGATAGGCCTGGGGCTGGAATTGTGTTTGTCCCGTACGAAGCATATATCGGATCACTAGAAACTAGTCTCTTTAATCGGATAATCATGACCTTGTCATATTATCCCGATAGTTGCAACATATTACAGTACCAGTTCTGTATCCCTGCGTGATCATCATCTTCATATGACTGAAGTGATACTTCCATCTTGACATCACACCCAATACACTATGATTCTCAATAAACCCAGAAGAGGCGTACACAGAACCTGTTAAAGCCCCGGACGACTAAAATCAAAGCGTACTGATTGTCGCAAGTATTAGCAATGCAAGTCTCAGGTTAAGACCAAATACACCTACGCTAATTCGGATTCCCATAGACACATAGTTATAATACCAATGGGATTCCAGAGAGAATGTGTTTCCGTACCATCGGCAAACAGATCCTCCTATTACACTTGCATGAGTATCCAATACCCAAATATATGAGAACTATGTCGTTACGCTTGTGTAACGCGCACAAGTGCAATACTAGTCTATTCCGCATTATCGATGTCCAGTCTCGATAATACTACGACTAGGGATATTTAATGATTAAACCTTACGTGGATTGATATTGTCTCATATCTTATTAATCTGGAACTAATCATAAGGACTTTTATCATTTATATATTCAAGTAATCTAATTACAAAATGATAAAATAGTAATTTCATTTGTCACATAGTTAATTTGTACAAAAACCACAATGTCTTTTAAAATAGTGATGTTATGGGTCATAATTTTCCAACAATCTCCCACTTGGCCTATAGCCAATCACTCAAGTATCTAACACCTGAACTATGTACATATCGCTCAAACTTTTGTTGAGAAATAGCCTTCGTCAGCGGATCTGCAATGTTGTCATCTGATACGACCTTCTCGATCTTCATATCGCCACGATGTATGATCTCACGAATCAGATGTAAACTTCGAAGTACATGCTTGGATCGTTGTTGAGACCGCGGTTCCTTAGCCTGCGCTATAGCCCCGTTATTGTCACAATACAAAGGAACGGGCCCAGCAGCTAACGGAACTACTCCTAATCCAATTAGGAATTTACGGATCAAAAATGCCTCTTTTGCTGCCTCAGCTGCAGCGATATATTCCACTTCTATTGTTGAATCGGCAACAGTCTCTTACTTGGAAGATTTCCAGCTCACTGCTACGTTGTTCAAACAAAATATGTACCCGGATTGTGACTTACACTCGTCTTTATCGGTTTGGAAACTTACATCGGTAAACCCAGTTACCTCAAGTTCTCCATCACCATAGATTAAGAAAGCATCCTTAGTTCGTCTAAGATACTTAAGGATGTTCTTAACCGTAACCCAGTGACCATCACCTGGATCGGCCTGATAGCGACTACACATGCTCAAAGGATATGAGACATCAGGTCGCGTACATATCATGGCATACATGATCGATCTGACTGCAAAAGTGAACGGGATCCGACTCATGTTGTCTCTCTCTCATCTTGAGTTTTAGGACACATGTCCTTAGATAGAGAGACGCCATGTGACACTGGCAACGGTCTCCTCTTAGACTGATCCATGTTGAATCTCTTCAACACTTTATCAATGTACGGGCTCTAGGAGAGTCCAAGAAGCTTTCTATTCTAGATCTATCCCGGTAGATCCTTATTCCTAGAATAAAAGTCGCTTCTCCCAGATCTTTCTTGGAGAATTTTAATGAAAGCCAAGCTTTCACCGATTGTAGCATGGGAATGTCATTGCCAATAAGCAATACATCATCAACGTAAAGGACAATGAATGTCAGTGCGCTCCCACTAACCTTCTTATATACACAAGGATCATCCTCGTTTTGAACGAAATCATATTCTTTTATGATCTCATCAAAACATTGGTTCCAAGAACGTGATGTTTGCTTCAATCCATAAATGGATCGATTTAACTTGCAAACCTTGTTTGCATGTTTTGGTACGATAAAACCGTCAGGCTGTTACATATAAACATCCTCCAAAAGGTTTCTGTTAAGGAAAGCGGTATTGACGTCCATCTGTCATATTTCATAATAGAAATATGCAACAATAGCAAGCATTATCCGAATGGATTTAATCATGGCAACAGGTGAAAAAGTTTCGTCGTAGTCGACACCATGTCGTTGACGATACCCTTTCGCTACAAGCCTAGCTTTTTACGCCTTCTGGTGCATCAACCAGTGTCCAAACTTGGTTGGTATACATGGAATCCATTTCGGACTCCATGGCTTCTTGCCATAAAGTGGAGTCGATACCTTGTATCGCTTTCTCATACGTAGCCGGCTCATTATCCTCAATAAGATTAATATCTACGTGAGGTGAGATCAGAAACCCATACCTCTCAGGTTATTTTCTGACTCTCTCTGATCTACGCGGTTCTTGTGTATTAGAAGATTGTGGTACAGTTTTATCCCTGATGAAATGTTCGTGTTCCGTTAAGAAATCAGTGCCAGGAACAGTATCACTCCGATTTTCATCAAGTTCTACTTTCCTCCCACTTACCACTGCATTTAGGATTTCCTTTTCGAGGAAAACCGCAAGTAGAGCAACAAATACCTTGTTCTCTTGTGGGTGGTAGAAGTAATATCCTTTGGTTTCCCTAGGATAACCTACAAATAGGCACTTATCCAATTTGGGTTCTAGCTTGGTACCATCCAAACGTTTAACGTATGTCCAGCATCCCCAAATCTTCAGGAATGAGAAACCCGGTTTCTTTCCTGTCTATATTTCATATGGAGTCTGTTGAACAGACTTTGACGGAACCTTATTCAAAATAAGTATTGCACTGTTCAATGCATATCCCCATAAGGAAATTGGTAGCTCAGTGCGACTCATCATAGACCTTACCATGTCCAACAAAGTTCGGTTTCTCCGTTCAGACACACAGTTTAATTGAGGTGTTCCGGGAGGAGTCCACTGTGAAAGAATACCATACTTTTTCAAGTAATCTAGAAACTCATTGCTTAAATATTCTCCACCACGGTCCGACCGTAATATTTTAATACTTTTGTCGGTATGTTTTTCTACTTCGTGTCAAAACTCTTTGAATTTCTCAAAGGTTTCCGACTTGTGTCTCATAAGATACACATAACCATAACGCGATGCATCATCCGTATGGGTTACGAAGTATTCATAGCCACCTCTAGCCTGGCTAGACATGGGCCCACATACGTCACTATGAACGAGGGCTAACAGTTCGGTAGCACGTGCACCTTTACCACTAAAAGGTGTTTTAGGATTTTTCCTAATAAACAAGATTCACAGACGTCATATGAATTTGGATTAAATCCGTCCAAGTACCCACTCTTCGAAAGTGTGGATATACGAGTCTTGTTAATATGTCCCAGACGACAATGCCACATATAAGTTTCATATTTGTTACTTAATTTAAGACTTTTGTTTGTCATGCTATATATTTGAGATTGATTTATATTCAAAATATAAAGACCATTATTAACATCAGCACTACATATCTCAAAATCATTTTTATAAACAAAACACCCGGTGTTTCTGAATACAAAAGTATTTCCATATTGGGTTAAACAAGATACAGATATAATGTTTCTAGTCAAACTAGGTACATAATAGCAGTCTGATAAATTAAGTACATGCCCCGAGGGCAGTTCCAAAATGTAGGTCCCAACAGCCAAAACGGCGACTCTAGTCTCATTTTCAACTCGGAGGTCGATCTCTCCTGAAGCCAGTCTCCTGCTAATCTGCAGATCCTGCACATCAGTACATATATGAGTACCACAACCAGAATCAAAAATCCAATTTTAAAACTAGAAGTAGACATGTTTATTTCAATAACAAACATACATGAAGCTAGTGCCTTGCCCGCTTTCACTTCCTTCATGTGCGCCTTGTACTCACGGCAGTCACGCTTCCAGTGACCCCATTTGCCACACTGTAGGCAGACATCTTGGGATTTGTCTTTTTCCTTCCAATAAGACTTTGATGATTTGGCCTTGCCCTTTCTCTTCTTCTTCTTCTTCTTCACACCTACATAAGCCTTGGCATTCTGAGATGTTGAAGCGAAGTGCGCCTCGCGCTTCTTACCCTTCAAAATATTTTTTTTCTGCCTCTTTCAGCATCGCCATCAACTCTCCAAGAGTCTTCTCCTGGTTCATTATATTGTTGTTCATGATGAACCCGCTCCAACTGTCAGGAAGAGACTGTAAGATCAAATATATGGAAGTCTCAGCCTCAAAGGTTATGCCTAGCTGACCCAGCTGTTCGATGTCAGCAATCATCTACGACACATGATGCTCGACAGATGTACCATCTGACATACAAGAGCGAAAGAGTTTCTTCTGCAATTCATACTTCTGCGATCTAAGGTTAGATCGCTGAAGGTCCCTCAATTTCAACATCATTTCGTGGGGATCCAACCCCTTGTTTTGACGACGAAATTATGGGGGTCATTGCAGCAAGCATGACAGATTGAGCAGTTGAGTTGTCATCACTGTGAGTCTTCCAAAGCTCAAGCTCAAGTGGCTGCTCAATTCCGGGCTTTGGCCCGAGAGGTCTCGCCATCGTATAGAGCATCTTCTCGGCCCCCAGGACAATCCTCAGGTTCATATCCCAGTCAAGAAAGTTCGCATCATTAAAGACATTTTCAACCATAATAATGTCTCTAACGTTGATCTTTCCGACCATCTTAATTGCAATAGTCTAACTATTCAATTAACGATTACGGGTATAGTCCAACTGTTAAAAGAAAATAATAAAATATTAGTCCAACTAATATAAATATATAAAATGATGAAAATAATTTGAAAACGCGTATTTGACAAGTATTTAAACGAAATTGCAAATTCAATACTGGCCTCCCACTATTTTTCGGCGAGCCTCTAACCTTCCGTTGAGTACTCGGGAAACCTAGTTTCCTAATGGGCTAGGATCCCGTTAAACAACACACAACCTTGACTTTGGCCAACTAGCTGTATGAAACTTAGCTAGGTAGATCTCTAAGATCAATTGGATCCCATCCAATTCCTAGATCCGGTAGGTGGACCTCCAAGTCCGAAACATATATATAATATATATGTCAATATATCCAATATATTTCCTAACCTTTTCCTCTGAATCAACTAAGCCTTGGCTTTGACTCAACAAGCTTAATGATTCCAGTTAAGCGGGACCCATTGACAGTGGGAAAGCTTCGTAATCCATGTCGATGAATAAGAAGTGACTTTGACTTTGGCCAACAAGTCACAACTGCCCAAGACATGCGATATATAACAAAACCTCTGTGGTTCAAACACATCCGCGATGGAAATTGATCTTGACTTTGGCCAACAAACCAATGCCAATCTTGGATCTTGAGAGAGAACCACTCAATGGAAGGAAATCGTTTAATATTGTATTGAGGGTTTTTCGCGTAAATTGGCAACCAATTTATTATCTTTAATTAGGTCCCATCATACACCCTTAAGCATGCATTCTAAAAGCATAATAAGGCGCGAAATAAATAATAATGATATACGGATGGATATTTAACAAATTATTCCTAGAAAAAATCTCTCCATTTCCTCTCTCCCGCTAGTATTATTCTAACTTCTACCCAATTACATAATGCAATAAAGAAACCTCATTAACATTGAGGGGAATTGGTGAGAAGAGAAATACAAAGAGTCAAGGGATAAAAGGCTAGACACGCATGTCCAATTTAATAAATTCTAAATTTATTACAATAATTTCCAAAATTTCCTTCACCCTTCTAATATCCATCCGATATACATTATTCATACAATACATCCATGTATTCACACAAAGCATGTTATTCAATCAATCTAATCCAATTAATTAATCTTTGAATTAATGATCATCCAATGTTCAAACAATGATTTGATTTGCGCGAGTCCAACTCGTTTAAGAATAAACACTCAAAGTACGTATTCTTGAATTATATTGAACTACAATTTTAAATCCAATTTAATTTTTATTCAATACTAATTCTAATTTAATTCCAAATTAAATAATTACACTTATTTATGTGTCTTTTAGACTTAGATTCTAAATCCAATCTAAATGGGTCTCAAAGGCCCAATTAACATTCAATGTCAATTTAATTAAAGTACAATGGGCTCTTAATTAATTCTTAAGGCATGGGCTTTGGCCAATATGGATCAAACCCAAATGCCAAGGCCAAATTTAGGAATCACCCTATTTGCCAAAAATCAATTTAGGCCCATTATGCCCAATTAAATTATTAAAAGGCCCAATTATTATATTTGGACTTTATGAAATGATTTTAGGCCCAATTTGGATCCAATCCAATTGTCCTAAACCAAGATTGGCCCAACCAAGCCCATTAAGCCAAAATACAACAATATTAGCCTAATTCAAAATTAAAGACTAATTTTAATTAATACAAAATTCCAAATTTCACATTAATTTTAATTAAAGTGTAATAGCCATAATTAATTAGTTAAATCAATATTTCCAAAACACCAATTAAACTAATTAATCATGCT
Organism: Zanthoxylum bungeanum; assembly: GCA_019454045.1. Taxonomy (NCBI): domain Eukaryota; kingdom Viridiplantae; phylum Streptophyta; class Magnoliopsida; order Sapindales; family Rutaceae; genus Zanthoxylum; species Zanthoxylum bungeanum. The sequence goes on along the minus strand of SKCR01023952.1, from coordinate 13,687 downwards.
TTAATTAACCAACTCATGTCCAACACAAATTGAAGCAAAATCAATCAATTATACATGCTAAGGCCCACGGTTTTTGACAAGAAATTATTATACAATTTGATTTCAATCCAATTAAATCAACATATATCATACATTTCATGCCAACAACACATCCAATTGTCTAGTTTCCAAAAATCACCATGAGCATGCTAGGGTTCATATTCGGCCAAGACTTGGAATTTAGGGAAAATTAATCAAATCAATTTTTCTCAAATTTTAAGATGCACAAATCTAATTCATCATCATCAAAGCTCAACCAAACAACCAATTTGAAGAAATCATGCTCAAAACATAAAAACCTCAAATTAAAGTATATAAACCTTAAACTAAATCATACATAGAAAAGGCTCTGATACCATTGTTAGTGTTCCTAGAACATGCCAAGGATCTCTAATCATGATTCGGTGTGTGAATATTCAAAGAAGTTGCGGAAGACTTACGTTGAACGGATTTGATGGATGTATGAAGTTCAAAATTTTTGTATGTTTGAGAAGAGCTCCAAGCCTTTCTTTGTGTTCCAAACTCAAGGGATTAGTTTCCCTAACACCTTGAATGACTCATTGAAAGTGCTAGCTTGAAGAAAATTTGCAACAAAAATTCTATATGGAGAAAGGAAGCTCACAGCTTTTGTGTGTGGGAGAGAGAGAGCAATTTTTGATTTTGTGTGTTTGATTTCTAAAAATCAATTACCATTTACCAAATCCAATTTAGGTATATGTCATTCCAAATGATTAAAAATACAAAGTGTGTTGAGTTTGGTTAGTGTGATTTACAAGCAATCTAAGCTTTTCACTCAACCTTTAACCACTTTCATCACTAGTCAAACTAGTTGATGTAAGTCAAGTGGGTCCCACCACTTGTAAATTTTGAATTTAAGTCGAACAATCCAACACGCAACTTCGCTCGAGCCCGGGTTCGTTTAATTCTGAATTAATGAATTTTTCGTTGCGACATAATTAAATATAATTTAATTAAATAATTATGCCTTGCAAAATTATCATTAAAGTCGCTTATGAATTAATTCTAAATTAATTCGTTTGCCCGAATTAAAATTCAATTTTAATTCCGCATTGAAATCTAATTTCAATTAATATATCGAATATATTATTTAATCGATTAATTCCAAATTAATCGTTCTCTCTCTACTATACGAATTTTATCCCAGATAAATTCTTGCCACAATTAATCCTAGATTGATTTTCTCTCTCTTCTAATTAATCCCAGATTAATTATGTGCGAGTCATAAGTCATCGGTGAATCTTCAGGAAGCGACTCATGAGATCCCCGGATATGTTGGCGGTAAATCCGGTCGTCGGACTATCCGAATACGTACGTACCCCGTACCAAGTTCTTACCGATTTACAAGACATGGTTGGCTTCTAGCAAAGCACCGTGCCTACCCAATTCTCCAGAAATATTCTTTTAAGGAATACATAATCTTTATCAAGCGTAGTATACTAAGTATTTCGTATTACGATCCAGTATCGGATGTCACATGCTAGGCCTGGGGCTGGAATTGTGTCTGCCCCGTACGAAGCATATATCGGATCATTAGCAACTAGTCTCTTTAATCAGATAATCATGACCTTGTCATATTATCCCGATAGTTGTAACATATTAGAGTACCAGTTCTGTATCCTTGCGTGATCATCATCTCCATATGACTGAAGTGATACTTTTATCTTGACATCACACCCAATACACTATGATTCTCAATAAACCCAGAAGAGGCATACACAGAACCTGTTAAAGCCCCGAATGACCAAAACCAAAGCGTACTGATTGTCGTAAGTATTAGCGATGCAAGTCTCAGGTTAAGACCAAATACACCTACCCTGATTCGGATTCCCATAGACACATAGTTATACTACCAATGAGATTCTGAGGGGTCTATCCAGAGAGAAGCTGTTTCCGTACCATCGGCAAACAGATCCTCCTTGCATGAGTATCCAATACCGAAATATATGAGAACTATGTTGTTACGCTTCCATAACGCGCACAAGTGCAATACTAGTCTATTCCACATTATCGATGTCCAATCTCGATAATACTACAACTGGGGATATTTAATGATTAAACCTTACGTGGATTGATACTGTCTCATATCTTATTAATCCGGAACTAATCATAAGGACTTTTATCATTTATATATTCAAGTAATCTAATTATAAAATGATAAAATAGCAATTTCCTTTGTCACATAGTTAATTTGTACAAAAACCACAATGTCTTTTACAAATAGTGATGCTATGGGTCATAATTGTCCAACAAAGCATATATCGGATCACTAGCAACTAGTCTCTGTAATCGGATAATCATGACCTAGTCATACTATCCCGATAGCTGCAATATTTAAGAGTACTAGTTATGTATCTATGCGTGATCATCATCTCCATATGACTGAAGTGATACTTCCATCTTGACATCACACCCAATACACTACGATTCTCAGTATACCCAGAAGAGGCGTACACAGAACCTGTTAAAGCTCCGGATGACCAAAACCAAAGTATACTGATTGTCGTAAGTATTAGTGATGCATGTCTCAGGTTAAGATCACGTACACCTACCCTGATTCGGATTCCCATAGACACATAGTCATACTACCAATGAGACTTCGAGGGGTATATCCAGAGAGAAGTTGTTCCCGGTCCAACGGCTAACAGAACCTCCTATCACACTTGCATAAGTATCCAATACTTAAATATTTGAGAACTATGTCGTTAAGCTTCCATAACGTACACAAGTGTAATACTAGCCTATTCCGCATTATCGATGTCCAGTCTCGATAATACTACGACTAAGGATATTTAATGATTAAACCTTTCGTGGATTAATAATATCTCATATCTTATTAATCTGGTACTAATCATATGGACTTTTATCATTTATATATCCAAGTAATCCAATTACAAAAAGATAAAAGATCAATTTCCTTTGTCACATAGTTAATTTGTACAAAAACACCATGTCTTTTACAAATAGTGATTCTATGGGTCTTAATTGTCCAACAAAGACGGACCAAGAAACAAGCATCCAATACACGTTACTTTACAGCCTTATTTTAAGCGGGGATATCCCAGATTAATGATCAAATTGGATAAATATTATAATAATATTACTCAAAACAACTTCACACATGCATTAGGCTTCCAATTCCATCCACCAAAATCAAAAGCCCCAATTTTCAACAAGTAAAGAAACCCTAGAACTATTCTAAGAACACAAGAATACGAAACCAACTTTCTAAAATCAAGAATGATAAAGATTACCTTTAATCTCCAATTATCCTTAAGCTTTTCTTGTTTTTCCTTTACTTTCTTCATGGTTTCTTCAAACCAAAATTTGTGAGCTTTTCTAATGGTGGAATTCTTCCATGGTGTTCATACAAAGGAAATGAAAAAAAAAATTACTTTAAAAAATGAAGTTGCCGACTTTGGAGGGCATTATTGTCATTTCCCACATTTAACCAATTAAATTAAATCAAACTTTATGTAAACAAATCAAATTTGCACACCTGAAGTTTAATTAAATCATGCTATGTGTCACCAATAATAATTAAACATTTTTCATAACAATTATGAAAAAAGTTTATCAATTAATTATTCAAATATTTAACATTTAATTATTTGAATAATTAATTAATATAATTATTATTATATATGTATTTTATTTACATTAAATAACAAATACATATATTAATGGCATGAGTCAAAATCTCATTTGACAAATAATTAATGTGTATCTAATCAAATTATGTATCAAATACAAATACACAATAATTACGATTGACAAAAAATGTCCTTATGCATGTGTTTTCGTTTAACCGTTTAAACGATTCGAATTAACTCATTTAATCTGATGAAGTATTATGAATAATCTATATTATTCATAAGGTGTTGCCCAAGTGCTCAATGAGTACACTTCATATTGTGAGACTCTATAAGTTTAGGTTTATCCGTCACGAAATCCAATTTCGTGTCCATAATTCACGCACTCATGAATTATGACGACCACGGATAATCTCGCTAAACTATGCAAGTCGAGGTCATTGCATACGTATTATACCTGAGATATAGATAAAACATCATATCATTTCGGTATAATATAGTCGATTTTTCAAATTTATGATCTCAAAATAACACTCGGAACTGATTTCTGAAGTTATACCACGGCCATTGATTTACTAGATTACAAACACGTGTAGGATGTCTATGCCCTGTACACAGGACTGACGGATTCTATCTTGATACGCACAGGATATCATGAGCATCAGTCCACACCCAACGAACAGGCGGAGGTCTGATCTAAATAGATCAGTGACGTGACTGCCATCAAAGTGTGGAGGATAACTCATATATCCACAATGATATCTCAAGTCGAATGACCACTATGCTCGCTCAACTCGAGAAGATTTCTATTGACATTGTTGTACCATCTATTAGGAAATCTTCAGTGAGTCGTTCAGTATTTATCAAATAAACACCTACATATCTATACGAGTCTCCTGATACTCATGGTTCATTCGGAGAAACCATCGGACCAAGTCACGATATACAACATGTATTGGTCTCAACAGATTTTACTAAACGACCCTTGTTAGTAAATCTTGACCAGGAACTTTATTTAAGGATATACTACTTTTAGTGACGCTTCCCAATGTCAATTACAAACTACGTTGTAACTGCGCACTACGTTGTAAATCATATGGTCTTTGTCTAATATATACGTATCACTAAATCAGATTTAGTTTCAAACTAATCATAATTAGATATCTAATCGCAATTAGATAGAATATATGTATAAAAGACAAGAGGTGCTACCATTAAATAAGTATATTATGGAAAAATGTATTGTTCGTATTTATGAATCAGACATAAAATGATCCGGATTGGCACTCTGAGCACCAATCCTAACAAAATCTCCTAAGTTATATTCTAGATTTCTAAATACACCCCAATAAAGTATTAGCAACACAGTCGCGTAATGGATTTTGATAATGCAACGAGAGTGAAGACTTCGACGTGCTTTAACGGACATTACAAAAATATGATAATAAAGTCAAAATATTGATGAAGAGCTAAAATAAGTTATAAGATGATCAAGAGAATAAAGATGATAAATAGCTAAAAATAAGATGGAAAAGCCAAAGCAAGAGCCAAGCAAGATGAAGATGAAGATAATGATTAAGAACTAAATTTAATTGTAAGTGAGTTTATTCAAATGATCTAAAGCTCTTAGTAATAATACATTTTGCATCACTTGCATTTAAAATGGCTTAGAATGCTTAAAGAATCATTTGCACTTTATTTGCACCAAAATGAACTTCTATGCACAAGTGCATGGGTAAATGGTCTTACCAAAACAAGCAAACAGTTGAATTAAACATCAAATGATATACCGGTTTAAGATAATGTTTTCTGCATACATGTCACATTATAAAAATTCCATAAATTTTATATTAATATTTTTGAAGCTGAAATTTTTACAGTAGATAGATATATGTGTCTAGTTTATGTAGAAATTTACGGATCTTGATTTGGAATTTTCTAGAGAAAGGTATGGCTAAAATACCGAGTGTTGTCATGATTGACTAGTCATCAGAAACTTACTGAGACAGGCATACCGGTCACCATACCGGTCAACATACCAGTTACCATACCGATCAAGCTCTTCATTATGCACACTCTTTGAAATCGGCATGGACCATACCGGTCCTCATACCGGTTACCATACCGGTCCTCAGTTGGGGATGCTTTTCATTTTCTATATAAATGAACCCCATTTATTTTTGCCAAAGTTAGAGAGATTACATACAACCTTCATACACATTCTCTAAGGCAAAAACAAGAGAGTTACCACACCTTCATAATCAAACACTCTCAAGCTCACACACTACACCTTCATATCATTTGGTAGTGAGCTTAGATCACTTGGGTTTGCAACTCACACAATCTTCTTTATATTTGTGAGTTCCCAAACGTGTTTTACTATTTCATATCTAAAACACTTGCGATTTGTGAAATCTCATTGTTTGGGTAGTTGTAAAAGTTTGTGAGTGAGCCTACGTAGAAAACTCAAATTGTAAAGGTTTGGAGTGAACCTAGTCGCTAAAAGTCTTAGTTGCGGGTGAGCCACGAAAACTCGCTTTTAGTGGAAATCTTCAGGCGTGACTTGAGGGAGTGGACGTAGGCACGTTTGGCCGAACCACTATAAATCTCGATGTTGTTTTCTCTATCCTTATACTTTTACTTATTGTAAGTTTATTTATATTTATGTGTGTTAAATAGAAAACTTGCATATAGGTTATCTATTGAAATAGAGAAAATTAACCTAAGTGCTTAATTGGTAATAAGAGCTAAAATCGGCAAAGATTTTTAATTCCGCATTTATAGACGATAACCTAATTCACTCCCCTCTTGGGAATATAGTATTGTTGTCGCTAGTGCTTGTATGTAATTTCAGTTAGTATCAGAGCGAGGTTTTCTCATCAAATACTTAATCGTCCAAGAATAGATCATGGCTTCTACAAGCAACTCATCAAATCTTGCCGAATGATTTTCAAAAACTGGACCTCCGTTTTACACCGGAACAGATTACAATTATTAGAAAATGAGGATGTTGAATTATCTTCTTGTCGTTGATCCGCAATCCTATTTGGTAATTACACGAGGTGCAAAAGGGCCAACGAAGAAGGATAGCAACGAGGTTGATATTCCAAAGCCAAGTCTAGAATGGAATGATGAGGATTTAAAACAAGCCTCACAAAATGCTAAGGCACTCAACCAACTTCTATGTGCCATTGATCGGGATCAAGTAAGCAAGCTTCCGGAATGTGGAAATGCATATGATTTATGGAAGTCTTTGGAAATGGTCAACGAGGGCACAAGCCAAGTGAAAGAATCCAAGATCAACCGGTTTATGTGCGAATTGGATAATTTCAAGATGGAATCCGGGGAAGAAATTGATCGTATGATTTCGAGGTTCACAATCATCATAAACCACTTGGGTGCTTTGGGAAAAGTCATTGGGCCATCCGATCAAGTGAAGAAAATTCTAAGATCACTCCCAAAGGAATTTAGAAGCTACACCTCCTCCATTAGAGAAGCAAACGACATGAACACTTTGAAGATGGATGATTTGGTCGGAAAATTACTTGAGTATGAATTGGAGATCAAGATGGATCAAAAGGAGGAAGATGAGAAGAGAACAATGAAGAATCTTGCCTTGAAAGCAAGAAAAAAAGATGATTCAAGCTCAAGTGAAGAGGATAGTGATGATGAGTTGGCAATAATAACCAACAAGGTCAAAAAGCTCCTCAAATCTGCAAAGCTTAAAGGAAAATCAAAGACAGATGAAAAGAAAGAAGAAAAATGGTCGCGGAAGAACAAGAAAATTGTTTGCTATGAATGCAACAAACCGGGTCATATAGCTACCGATTTCCCATTGAGAAAAATGAAAGGTAAATCCAAGAAAAAGGCAATGAAAGCTACCTCAACTTGGAGCGATAGTGACTCCAGCTCATCCGAGGAGGAAGAGGTCCAAGTCAAAGACAAATCAATAGCATTCATGGCCATCGAGGATGAGGATTTCTTCTTTGAAAGCGAAGAAGAAGAGGAACTCAACTCTCAAGATTATAATGATTTATTTGATGCTTTTAATGGCTTAAAAGAGTTGTGTGACATGCTTAAGAAGAAACTTAAAATTGTTAAAAATGATCATTCATTACTTAAAAATGATCATGCATCTTGTATGGATAAATTTCATGTTTTAGATAATGAGATTATATGCTTAAAGGCTAAACATGAAAAAGAAATTGCATGCTTAAATGATGAAAATGCATGTTTGAGAAATAAAAAGCTAGAACTTGAAAATGTCATATCTAACATGTCATCTAGCTCAAAAACATGCGATTGCGAATCTATGTTAAATGAAAATGTTTTATTAAACACTAAGGTTATAGATTTGCAAACCATACTTAGTAAATTCACATTGGGACAGAAAAAATTTTGATATGCTAATTGGATCCCAAAAATGTGCATTTAAAAGGGAAGGATTAGGATATAGGCCTTATATTAAAAGAAAAATTTTAAAGAATTATTTTGTTAAGGCATCCGAATCCTATGCTAATGTTGCTTTAAATGAAAATATCATATGTCATGCATGCAACAAGAAAGGTCACAAAATATTTGAGTGCATGAACAAGAATGTAAATACATGGATTCCTCAAGGAATCAAAATTAAACCACTTGGACCCAAGAAAGTTTGGGTACCAAAATGCACTTGATACTTTTGTAGGGGGGCTTTGGGAAGGATCTTAAAGAGAATTACAAATTGATCCAAAATGCTCAAAGAAATGAGGAATCGCAGCGATAATAGGTAAACTTCGTACTCACGGAAACATTGGTACTATTTCCTCTAAATTGTGTATGTATGGATATTTCAAATTGGTATAAATATTTTGAAGCATACAAAGTGATTAGGCAATGTATTCAACCTTCTATTGGTATCAATTGTTCATTTGATATCATTAAATGCCTTAATCATACATTTAAACCCCTTTTTCATATCAATTGGTATCACATTGAATTTATTGAGTTAAATTACATGTATGTGATTACTTGATTGATTTGTATTGAAAATGCTTTTGTCATTTAAAATATATGAATGAAACTGAAATGCATGTATATCGACATAAGTTCCCATTGGTATAATGAAAAACATGAATAATTGATTTTTTATTAATTGGTATCATAATTATGGGATGAAATCATTAAAAATGGATTGATCATTATTCAATTTGAGAAATACATTATGCATGATTTCTACATCCTATGGCAAAAAGGGGGAAATGCCAAATGTGCATATTTTTAAATTTTGGTATCATCATTTAATTCACATAAGTAATTGGTATCTCATTTAGATTTAAATTTTGATTCTCCACTTTTTGATAATGTCAAAGGGGGAGAAATCATTAGAATGAGATTAAAACTTGTTTTACCATCACTATTGGATTAAGGGGGAGTAATTGTACTAATGTGTTTGTCTAAGTCATATAGAGCTATTTTGAAGACAATCACAAATTGAGGGGGAGCTATTATTGAGGGGGAGCAAAATCGTCAACATTTGGACTCTCAGAAGCTCACAAATTTTAAGGGGTTGCCATCATAAAAAAATGGGAGATTGTTAGCGACACAGTCACATAATGGATTTTGATGATGCAACGAGAGTGAAGACTTCAACATGCTTTAACGAACATTACAAAAAGATGAAAATAAAGTCAAACTATTGATGAAGAGCTAAAATAAGTTATAAGATGATCAAGAGAATAAAGATGATAAAGAGCCAAAAATAAGATGGAAAAGCCAAAGCAAAAGCCAAGCAAGATGAAGATGAAGATGAAGATAATGATTAAGAGCTAAATCTAATTGTAAGTGAGTTTATTCAAATGATCTAAAGCTCTTAGGAATCATACATTTTGCATCACTTGCATTTAAAATGGCTTAGAATGCTTAAAGAATCATTTGCACTTTATTTGCACCAAAATGAACTTCTATGCACAAGTGCATGGGTAAATGGTCTTCCAAAAACTAGAAAACGATTAAATTAAATATCAAATGATATACCGGTAGATATATATATGTCTCTAGTTTGTTACGGTTTAAACGGAATATAATTCCGATATATAGAACTTTTGTTAGAGCCATTTTACTACAACATGTTCAGATGTGCGTTTTCTGCATACATGTCACATTAGAAAATTTCCATAAAATTCATCTTAATGTGTTTGAAGCTAAAATTTTTACAGTAGATAGATCTATTTGTATAGTTTACGTAGAAATTTAGGATCGTGATTTGGAATTTTTCTAGAGAAAGGTATGGCCAAAATACCGAGTGATGTCATGATTGACCGGTCATCGGAAACTTACTGAGACAGGCATACCGGTCACCATACCGGTCCCATACCGTTCAACATACCGGTTATCATACCGGTCAAGCTCTTCATTGTGCACACTCTCTGGAACTGGCATGGACCATACCGGTCTAACGTTCGGATTCTCCCACGACTATATTAACGTTGGAGACCAGCATACCGGTCTCAGCAGTGTCAGTTCAACATACCGGTTATCATACCGGTCAAGCTCTTCATTGTGCACACTCTCTGGAACTGGCATGGACCATACGGTCTAACGTTCAGATTCTCCCAACGACTATATTAACGTTGGAGACCAGCATACCGGTCTCAGCAGTGTCAGTTGGGGATGCTTTTCATTTTCTATATAAATGAACCCCATTTCTTTTTGCCAAAGTTAGAGAGATTACATACAACCTTCATACACATTCTCTAAGGCAAAAACAAGAGAGTTATCACACCTTCATAATCAAACACTCTCAAGCTCACACACTACACCTTCATATCATTTGGTAGTGAGCTTAGATCACTTGGATTTGCAACTCACACAATCTTCTTTATATTTGTGAGTGCCCAATCGTGTTTTACCATTTCATATCTAAAACACTTGCGATTTGTGAAATCCCATTGTTTGGGTAGTTGTAAATGTTTGTGAGTGAGCCTATGTAGAAAACTCAAATTGTAAAGGTTTGGAGTGAACCTAGTCGCTAAAACTATTGGTTGCGGGTGAGCCACGAAAACTCGTTTTTAGTGGAAATCTTCAAGCGCGGCTTGAGGGAGTGAACGTAGGCACGTTTGGCCGAACCACTATAAATCTCGGTGTTGTTTTCTCTATCCTTATACTTTTACTTATTGCAAGTTTATTGCCGAATCACTATAAATCTCGGTGTTGTTTTCTCTATCCTTATACTTTTACTTATTGCAGGTTTATTTATATTTATGTGTGTTGAATAGAAAACTTGCATATAGGTTATCTATTGAAATAGAGAAATTTAACCTAAGTGCTTAATTGGTAATAAGAGCTAAAATCACCAAAGATTTTTAATTCTGCATTTATAGGCGATAACCCAATTCACCCCCCTCTTGAGAATATAGTATTGTTGTCGCTAGTCATAAACTACATGCACAGAGCAATCAAATGGCCATCCCATATATATAGCCCTTGTCATGCACCTAATTATGGTCGATTTTATCATAAATCATCCTTTTTAATTTCTAGGTTTTCAAAATCGACAAAAACATGGCATACATGTAACTTATAGCAACTTGTACACTTTTTCTGCATAATAATTAGAAAACCGTAACTTCAAAAGTGATGAAACTTACCTTGCATTTTGTTGAACTTACAATGTCTTGATTTTCATCTGCTTCATAACGAGTAAGCACGGATTGTCACATATTTTCATAAACACGATAGCGCTCGTCTCCAATTTGTTGCCCTTTTGGTTTAAAACTTCTACTTTTGGACTTGAAAATTCTGGCCTTCTCTAACGATGAGAATGTGCTCTAGGGTTGTTTTGTTTGGAATGATTTTGAGGTTTGACCATTTATTTGTTTTTTTTTTTTTATTTTTTTTCATTTTAGAGTAAAACGGAAACGTTTGGATCCATCATATGTTTCGACAAAAAAACCCTTGTGACGTTATCATCGATTAAACTGATGTTAATTTTTTTAACGTTAAAATAATTCTTTGATATAAAATATAAAACAGAGGTGGTTCAGAGTCATTGTCAGATTTTCATAGTGATCACTTGTATATACCTCAAACCAGCGTGTTTCAGAGATAATTTCCCTATATGGTATAAACACAATTTTCAAATTGGTAATTTTTTTTTTAAAATACCAAATTGAAAACAATGTCAAATTATATAATATCCATATTACACTCTTGCTTGAAAAATGAGTCCCGTAATAAGTGTGAAATGCTAGGGGTTAAATGGGGAAACAAATGTTGTGGGGAGGAGACAGCTGGCAATCACCTCATTCGAAGGTGACAAATGATCAAAAAGTGGGACCATAACCCAATATAAGATTCTAATGTTGATGTTGATCCGTTTACAAATATTTTGCCTCTCACATGGCTTCGCTGGTACGATTTTCACACTCAAGCCGTCAATTGACTTACAAAATTTTATTTTCTTTTTAATAAAATTTGCCCTTTGTTTGCATTTTGATTCTTTAAAAATATATATTTAAATTCTTTTGTACCAACTACTAATTCTAAACCAATATAAAAACTTGAATGAAACTTAGATTAAGAGAAAATATTTTGGACCTATACACATAATAAGTGACATGTAAGATTTGTTCACATTATTCATGCAATAACTTATGGCTAGCTTGAATTTGAGCACAAACAAGGGTAAGAGAGACAAGAAAATTGGATTAACTACTATTAATCATGGCTTAATCAATCAAAAAATTATTGATCTATCTTTAGTTAATAGAAATTTTGACAATTATCGGATTTTGTTTTGGGGTTAATTACTAATTAATAGAAGATACCTTTAATTATGATTCACAACAATTATAATTCCATAAGTATTAATGGTAAATTTTTAGGAAAAATAAACTCTTTTTAATAAATTACTGTCACGTATGCATGGGATTCTATAATACATATGTGTTAACATTGGAAAGAGAAATATAATTGTGGATTTGGAGGAGTCATTGTGGCTTGGTGGTGAAGGGTCCAGAATCTCACCTTGAGGTTCTGGGTTCGAATCCAGGGGGTGAAACTTCTTGTAAGAGCCTGAGACAGTCGGGGGTTTTACCTGCGCCGCGGCCCAGAATGGGTGGTTTAGTGGCGGGGTTTTCAACGATTTCAAAAAAAAAAAACAAAAAAAAAAAACAACTCAAGCTATTTGATTGATTTTATGACCATAATCTTAGATATTTTTATCAGCAATCAGCATCTTATCTGGCCAAGTGATCTATCAACCCTAACGCTTAATTTTTTTTAATAAAAAATTATTATTCTTTTGTGGAAAAAATTAATAAAATCCTTAATGTTTTACCCACAAACAACAATAATAGATATGATAATAAAAATAAAAATAAAAATAATCATGCTTTCAGAGATACCTCATTTAAGAGGTAGTCTTGATGAGAGTCGTTGATTTTAAATGATTTCATTAGCAGTTGGATTTCGAAGGATTTTAAAGAATATAAAAAGTCAATTAAAATCTCTTAGTATTGGAATCGTGAGTAATCGCGGATCAGCATGCCGCGGTGAATATGTGATATTGTGCGGAAAGGCTCTATCCTGACAGAAAGTTTCAAAAGTAAGCTCTCTTCAGTGATGATATAGTAATCGGGGATGAAAAGTTAAAGAATAGATTTCATACTTTACTAATAACTTGGATTTTATTTTTAAAACAAAGAATTCATGGAATTTCTCTTTGGAATATCTTATATAAATAAAATATCCATTGTGAAATCTGCTATTTACCCAAAAGATTTAACAAATTTCTCTTTTCTCTTTCGAATTAAAGTATTTTTTTTCTCCATATATGTTTTCTTTATGGTTTTGTTTTAATATCTTCATTTTTATCACATTGACGAATAAAAACAGAATGTTTGCTGTCATTTATGATTTAACAAAACTATTGTATTGAAATTCAAGATATTTAGACAACTTACTTTTAGGATTTTCTTCCACATGAAATTCTTGGTGAAATTTGCTTTCACTTTTAAAATCAAGTTTTGTGGTGTTCAATTTTATTATCATAATAG